>JASDQU010819012.1:0-35398 GCA_032191745.1 Picea mariana | reverse complement strand
CATTTAATTCTTGACCCGAATGTCTGAAGTAACAAACTTATCAAAAACTCTTTAATAAAAAATATAAAAATCAATTACCCATGACAGTACCAAACGGAAGACAACCAAACATAGAACCCGGTTTGCAAGACCAAACTAGCATTGCGTTGAATTTGTTTAATACTATCTTACAAACCGCAACGAACCGAACCGAGTTAGAGAGGTCATGGGCAGCAATAGAACATGACATAACTATCCAAGAACAAAGGGAAGAAAGACAGAGACAATTGAGAAACCGTCTCTGATTTGGTTTTCTTTGTTTCTTATTTTAAAAGACTTATTTTTCTTATGGATGCCTAGACGGTGTGTTTTATAGCCTTAAAACACAAACTTTGGAACAACAGGATACTTTGTCAAAGATTTAGGTTACCCATAATTTGAAGCCTTGAATAACAATTTGTATGGAAGACATGAATTATATGATGTTGGCATACATGTCATTCATATATTTAGGCCATAATAAATTCTTGAATATTTGAAAAGTTCAGATTTGGTTTATGATTACTACAATAGAGTATATTCATGCATCAAATTTATGATATATGTGCATAATATTGGAACATTGAAGTACCCTCATCCACCACTCCTTTACTATATACATAGGCATGCTCATAGAGTAAGATAAAATCTTTTATAAAAATGGTTAAGTGAAAACTCCCATAAATTGCTCTCTCTTCATATGTCCTTGCACAACCTTTGCAAACACCAATTTAGCCATGGAAAACTATGTTGGCAACTCATTGCTCCTAATAAATTTTGTGGTTTTATTGGAATGAAGTCATGGTATGGGTTATTTCCTTTTATTCAACTATGAGTAGATTGGTTTATGGACATGATACAATGTGTTTCACTTAAAAAATCATGGCAAAACTATACTCTCGATAACATTGGTTGCATGCCATGATGAGGCTCTTATTTTTACATGCATGGGATACTTCATCAAAGATTTAGGTTACCCATAATTTGAAGCCTTGAATAATAGTTTGTATGCCTTGGTGAATGGAGGAAATGTGTAATATAGAGTTCAAACCTATGCATGTTTTTTTTAATGATTGGATAATTATATTGAATGAGAAATATACTTGAAGGAGGTAGTAATTTCCTACTAGTTATTAAGAAACTTACATATATTTTTACTCTTTGATTTGGAAATGAATGTATGCCTAGAATTGATTGTGAGTAATATTGTGGGTCCTCAACATTTGGTATTTAATGGAAAATGAACATTCCATTCCTAGGTAAATTACTTGTCCATCCTATTACACTATCAAATTTGTTTTTGGTGTATATTTATTGATTCCCATAAATGGTTTGAAGGGTTGCATGCATACCCAACATTCTAATCTTGGAGTCATTTTTTTGTTTTTCTAGTTCTTCCTAGACCTTATATGTTATGTATGCATGTACCTTCTTGATTTTATTTACCTTTAATTATTATTTTTCTACTTGTTATGCAAGATTGGGTATGGGGTGTTATAACATTATTAACCCCCTAACCCTTGGGACATCATCTCCTAGAGGTCACCTACCTAGTTCATCCATTTTCATCATATTCCCACTGAATATCTAGCCTAATCTCCCTTCGGTATCCCTTGTCCTTTCTCAATAATATGACCAAAAGGGTTGGTGGACTCTTTTGGACTTCCAGGACACGACCGAGTCGCTCTTTCTATGTGCTTAGGTCATGACCGATCCTAGAAGATCCCTTTTTCGGACTTGGTTGAGATGGATGAGACCTTACTTTGATTTCTCGGGGCTTAGTCTCGAGAAGTATTCCATTGTGACCCTGAGGATATTATCCTATTAACCATATGGCCTTATCTCTAAACCCCTATAAGAACCAATAAATTTCCATTGGAAAGGGGAGAAAGAACTACCAAAGTTACTCTAGCATTTTGGTGGCAAGGCTTGGGCAAGGAGCTTGGAAGAAAGACATCTCTTCAGTTTACACATGTAAGTTGTAATATTGATTACTTGATTAATAGAAGATATGTTGGATGTTTCCCTCTAAATGATTGTTCATGTAATTTTGGATTTTCATTGGTAGATAATTGATATATTTGTATATTATGACATATTATGAAATTTAGAAGCATCCTTTTTTTGTATATCTATTCCTGTCTTAGTTATAGGAATAACCTAAGGGAGATCAACTTCTACAAGGTATAAAATCCTACAACAGATTAGTGACCATAATGGGGAGAGTGTCTCTCATGTTCTTTTCTTCCTTATTTACATGCTTTCTTTCTGAGATATTTACCCATTAAAATGTCATGATCTAATTTCCATACTTTGTTGTGCCCTTTCCCGAGTTTAGTTGAAGAAACCACTATCTTAGATATGATAGATCTCATCCTAGATCTGTTTTTTTATTTTTTCTCTATGTTTGTCACGACCTCCCCTTGCACATAGAGTGACTGAAGACTTCCTCATCGTGGTTTTCCTCCTTTGTAGAAGTGACCATCTTTTCTCCCAAGTCTACTAGGAATGACCATACTCTTCGGTCACACTATTTATTTTTCTGGGTCATGACCCGATCGCATTGTCTCCCTCTGCAGGGAGCGACTGGCCCCTTAAACCTTCTTTTGTGAAGAGTTATCCTTCAAAAACCTCAACCAGATCCTTTTAGACCAGTCCCTTTCAACACTCCAAACCTGCATTAAGCTTGTCTCTTTGATTTTGCTTCAATTTTTTTTTGAAATTTATATTCTTTTCACGACCCTCTTATGCGATTGATATGTAAAAAAAAGATCACCTAGTTTAATCCTTTCATTCCAATAGAAGTTTATTCATAGCTTCCTGAGAATATTTTTTCTTGCAAGTTCTACCATTTCATTATACAAGTGTCTCTTTCATTAGTTTGAATGTTTGTTATTTCCCAAATCATTTGAGAACTTTTCAAACTATTGTTTATACTTAAAATCTTTTTTTGTGCTTTAAATTTGCAGACTTGGTTTTTTCTTCCATCTTTTGCATTCATTTCCGAACATTGTCAATTGAAAGAAAACATTGAAGAATAGTTTTTTGTTTCAATTTTCATGTAGTTTGAAAAAATAAAAGAAACAAAAAACATTTCATTTAGAGTGCTTTAAAATATCATTGTAACAATTTATCCTTGGTTGGGAATTTTGTAAATCACTCCATGATTTTGGTTGAAAATTTTGTCCTTTTGTATCATTTGCAAGAATACATAGAAATTGGTATGTATTAGGGTGTTTTCTTCGATAAAGAGAAAAAAAGAAAGATACTCTTCTCCCTCTCATAAAAAAGATTCATCAAAAGGAATATTTGTTCAAATTTCATCCCTTTGCATCCTTTTAGAGTCGAGTCTTTTCACATCACAAGTTTCACTTCCATGCAACCTTTTGACTAAAGAACAACTTTAAAAAAGAACGTGCGTTAATAAAATTAACTAGACTTTTTATTTTCTAAGAACACCAACAATAGTCTAGGTATAGGGTCTTTGGACTAAGATAAGTGTGTAAATTGTCCAAGACCATGAAAAAAACCATAGAATACTAAAGAGTGCTTAAAACCAACTTTCGTATAGGCATAACCGGGAACCCCCTCTCACATAGGGGTTACACATGAGGTCGTGTGCGGCTGAGAAACAAACAGTACCCCTCTGAGGATTAACCATACCTAGTGGAACAATAGTATATTGGGGATTAGTCTGGAGAATCAATTTTTTCCATTTGGTCTCAGAACTTCGTGAATCTTGAATCCGACTGGAGTCTTATGAATATTTTTACCGTCCTCTTGAGGAATTTCAGACTTGATATCCTGCCCATACTGTTGTACCCGACTACCAACTATACCCAACCGGAGGATGACTATGAGTTTGTAACCTTATTTTCCATAATCGTTAGGGATCCTTGGTGACATCAAAGGGGAGTCCTCACTGTACATGGATCAGACATTGGTCAAACTCACTCGGGATCCTTGGAGGGAAACCCACAGATAGACCATTGGGAATGTTTCACCAAGGTGTAAGTCTGTTAAGCAGGTCGCCAACGTAAATAATCCACCCACTTTTCCCTTCCCCTTGTCACATGTTCCCATGATGTTGTATTTCATCATCAATGGGTGAGCTGATGGAGAGAATATTTGGTTTGTTTGTTTGATTCCTAGATTTTTTTAGTGCATTTTCCTTACATTCTTTATCTTTTTTTAGGACTATCATTGTTATATATCAATCTTGGCCTATCAAAACTTGCACATGTCTCATAGGATGTGATGTTTTCCTCCACTAAATTATGAACTTTTACCTTCCAACTCACCCGAAGGCCACCTTTGAGAGGAATTCCACTAGGAAAACCACTCTGAAGCCAGAAGTGTTGTTTCCCCTTTGCTTGAATGCCTAGAAGGAGACAAATTTTGAGAAGGATTTGTAATCCCTACAAATCCACCCCTGACTGACCCTTTTGGTCTCCTCCTTCTTCAGGTAAACTATGTTGGAGAACATGAACTTGGTACTGATTACCTTCTCCTACCACTTGTACCTTGTGAAGATGTTGTGAGCATTGAAACCCAACTGATCGATTTATCCAAAGGTTACATCACACCACCATGGGTTTTTGGTCCATTTGACCCTATTCAAAACCGTGAAAAACCCCATGACATCCTCTCTAGAGTAGATACAGCCATAGACTCTTCTTTCAAAATCTTGCAACGAGATCAATACCATATTTCTTCACACACCCCTCACCCCACGATATCTAGTATCTCCCATATGTTTCAAACTTCTATCTTCCATTTACTCTACACTACAACCAAATTATCTGAACTTCGCCACAACCCAAACATCAACATTCGGATTTTTATCATATGTTGTCCCCACCATTGTACCACCACCTTAAAGAACACAACCTTCACACCCCACTGGGGGGCAGCCTTTCTTTACCTCAACCTCTTTGGAAAAAAACCTTCAACGAGAGTATTATCTCCCCAAGGAATTCAACTAATGTCTTTTGGCCAACAAACATCCATGAAATAGCCTTTCACTGGGGGACAATCCCTGTACCCAGGACAAATGTTCGACCAACATCTTGTTGGGGGGGGAACCATTGACTTTTGGATCCTTTCTAACAAGGGAATTTACTACTATCAGAAGACAACTTTTACTTGACTAGGGGAAACCACCCACTGGGTGGAAACCCCCAGCTTCATGGGCATATTCTCTATGGGGGCACCAATCAACTGGGGGGGGACCCCCAGCTACCAGAAAACACCCATCATGGGGCTAGACTATTCCCTCTACCACTATCCTACTATATGTCAACCCATACCCACGAATAGCCAATACTGTATGGAACCAACCTCCACAACCCACCAACCTTACAATTTATATTCAACTAGGAGGACCCCCTAGAGGACCACCCTATGGTGGAGGACCCCCTGGCGGACCACCCCACAGTGGAGGGGGGTCACCATATGGAATCGAACACCTTGGAATACCAACCCATGGGGAAGCACCCCATGTGGGACCACCCTATGAAGGCAGGCCTCTTGGAGGACCACCTTATGGAGGAGGAGCCCATGGAGGACCACCCTATGGTGGAGGTCCTCTTGGAGGACCACCTTATGGACGAGGACTCCCTGGAGGACCGCCCTATGGAGGAGGACCTCCTGGGGGACCAATTTATGGAGGAGGACTCCCCAGAGGACAACCCTATGGTGGAGGACTCCTTGCAAGACCACCTTACAGAGGAGGACCTCTAGAACAATACACATATGGAGGAGGACCACATAACTCACCTCCACAAGTCATCAAACAACTCCCATTTTTTGCAAATGTATATTTTCCTAATATTTCAATTTTGGTTAATGATCACATATGTCATTCCCCTTTCTTCCCCCCCATTCCTTGCAAAATACCTTTAGATATTCCCAAGTTCGATGGAAATCCTGGAAAAGATACAAAAATTCACGTGATGACTTTACACCTATAGTGTTCTTCGAACTCCTTGATGGACGATTCCATCCAATTACGACTTTTCCAGTGAACTCTTACAGGATCCACAACCAAATGGTATATCAAGCTACTGTGAAACTCCTTTGATGACTTTAATTCCCTTGTGCTAGAGGAAAAATCATCCCTATGACTACACCAGGGTTCAGAATGTAGGCAAATCAATTAACTGTCTAAAATTCAACTACTTCTCTAAACTACCCCAAACATACCAAAATTTATACAAGAAAAGCAAAGATGAGGGAGATCGGGTAACTATACCTCTACTCTGCGTCCAATGATGATCCCCTCATGCTTGGAAGCTTCATTGACTGCATGCCTCCTCCCCGGGTTGACCTGCATTCAAATATTGACAAATAGAAAACTACAAGAATGTTATTTCATATACAAATTAGGGTTAGGTGTTAGAATATCAAAACATAAACCAATAAAATCATCCAGTACACCATGATTTGGGACATGAAACTTAATTATTTTATTAATAACTCAATGATTATACCTTTATAATAAAATTCATCTACTTCTCCACGAACCTAGTCCAGGATCCTCTTCACCAAGCTCCAAGTGCACCTTTGTATGTCTTCTCCTCTCAACCTTCCGATCTCTTCTTGGGAAGTGAATGGATTCTGATGGAGGAAGAAAGGCTAAAGGGGAAATGCTAAGGCAATTCTCACAAAAGGGCTGCAATAACTTGGGCAAGGAGGGGATATGAAACGGGTAGGGTTTCACTATTCTTATGTCTAGATCTAAAATGAGACCCCAACACCTCCTTTTATATGAAAAAACGATGGTTATTCAGTTGGGTGACAGGATATAGGCAGTGGATTAATTGGGAAACTACCCAATAGCCCGTAATCTCAATTAATTCCTTGCAACTTTTTATTGTTTTCAACTTTTGCAGGTATATGCAGGATGTAATGGTGCAACATGTGTATGTACACGAGATGTAGTGGTGCATCAAGCATATGTACGTGGGTATTAGTGGTGCAGGGTGCGTGCATCTTCAAACAATTGGTTTTTAAGAAGAGCAACTCAACAGTGCTTTGGCAAAAAATGCAAGTAAGAGGGATAAAGGCCAGGTATGCAAGTGTAGATAAATTTAGGGTTATAATAGATTCCCCCTAATGTGTGAGGTCAGAAGAGCATATGATGGCTGAAATACATTACAAAATATTCACCAATGTATGAAATGAGTGAGCCCAGGACCAAAGTTTGGGAGGTGCCATCTGAAAAATAACAATTGTCTCTATGAAGCGGGCATACCCATGATCGGGATGAAATAAATCATGGTTACCAATCAAATACATTGTATATCCATGTCATATAACTATATAAAGTGTAGCCGCAATCAATACATAGTGGATGTACATCTCAAAATCAAAGATATACAAGTATAATATACATCTTCAAGAAGCCAATAACACCCGATGACTGGAGATGAGGTCTTCATAGCTAGAGAAACAACTCCAATATCTTCAAAAATTGGGTAGGGGTACAATGTTAGTGTATGAATTCACTAACCAAAGGTATTCGACGACTCGTCGGGAAAAGAGAAGAGGATATCGACGATTAGGGAGAGAAATTCGTTGATTTTGAATCATTACTTGACTGGACTTTCGGGATGGTTGACTCATGAGGTCAAGAGACAAACTATAGAAAGTTTGACTCAGGTTGGGTGAAAACTTCCTTTAGACAAAAGCACGAAAGATGATTAGACTGAGGTAGCATAACATTGACATAAGTTTACGATGCAAGAGGAAACACAAACTCTCCATGTGTTTGGAAGAGTAACCAAACAAAGTAGGACACAACTCTATGTAGTGAGAAAAAATTCCCAAGGTCATATTAGATCCCAATGATTGACGAACAAACGGATGGATGTGATTTTTCCAAGGGCGACTCATTGTGCTACCAAAAAAAAGAACATATTTCCCGTCCCCTCTTTTGGGGTTTGTTTTATTTTTTTGTCTTTTTCAATTTTTTAAGGATCTTGAAAAAGAATAAAAGAATGCTATGTTACAAAGGAGGAATGAGTGTCGCAAGCAAGAATAATAGTTCCAAGCGCAAGGAACATACTAATTCTCAGAGCAAGGAGACATGTCCAGGAAAACGAAACTCAGGGAAAATTCCTCCATGGGTCAAGGTGTTAGGTCACAGAGGCAAAGTGATACAAGGCTTGTGTATAAGGAATGCTTTGAAGATTAAGTTGAGAGAAACATGGAGCCGAAATTAGGCTAAAGATGCACAGATGCAAATGCAATTAGCAAGACACAATGAAACCCCCTTCAATGTAATTTTAACGAGCCCAGAGAAGGTAAGCTCAGTAGTTTTTTCACATTTAGAGAGTCTGCAAAAACATAAAATAAGACTCCAAGGAGTACCTTTTTCGGAGATAGTCTAGTCAGTTTGAAAAATGGGTAAAATGGCAACGAAAATACATCCATTCAAAACCATTTTAACGATTATGAGAAAGACAAGATCACTTGAAAAACTTTTCAATTTCAAGGAGTCTAAAAAGAGATTAACTATGGACTCAATTCCTTTTTCTGGACTTAGTCTCCTTAGCCCGGAAAAGTATAAAAGTTATCGAGGAGAACTATCCTAGTGAGACGAATCTCCCGAGGCATATATTTTTCCTCCATAATCCACATGCCGGAAAAAGGGGTAAACTCATGCCAATAGATGTTCTTCTGTACCAATTTAATGAGTGTGAAGGAACAAGGTCACTCGACGATATTTTCAATTTTATGGAGTCTGAAAAGATCTTAGATATGGACTCTGTGGGGGATCCTTTTTTGTAATTAATATCTAAGGCACGAAAAAGGTGATAAACCAAAACCAAGGAGAATGTTCCTTTTTCTCAAACTTAGTCCCTCGAGCCCGAAAAAGGGTTAAACTTAAGCCTGAGAATAACCTTCTAGTGAACCGAAGTTCCTAGAGCATACCTTTATTCGTACAATTCACCATCCAAACCAAAAAAGGGGTGAACTACCATCGGATAGACGTGCCTTCAAATTTGAGTTTGGCGAGCGTGAAGGACAACAAGATCACTCGACAATATTTTCATGTTTAGAGAGTCTGAAAAGGGCTTAAACAAGACTCCATGGGGGCTACGAATCATGCATAATACTGATTAGGTAGAGACCACTGATAGGCTCACACCAAGAGTCTCTTCGATAGTCAACTTTGAAAGTCTCCTAAAAGGGAAGAAAACACAAATCATAGTGTAAGTATTCCCATGGTATAGAAATCGTAGTCATGGCTTCAAGGATAGCCTCATCCGAAGGAAATTCAAAATTTGAGAAATCACACGAACGATGGGGGTCAACGGTCCCAAAGGGATAAGTAAAATAATCATATTCCATTTGATGATGGAGGTTATGGTCAGGGTTGGCAGAGTCTATCAACAAAGAAGCACAAGCACGAGGTCTTAGGGATCTATAAATAGTGATATCAGACTCAATAGGAGACTCGATATCACTAGGACCAAGAGGGGGAAGCAAGGGCTCCCATGCCCCCCCATTGGATAAACCAATGGATCAATTGTTTAGACTGAGTCTTGAGAAGGAAAACATGATTGCACAGATTACTTCTCAAAAGCAATTGAACACCGAGGATAAGACACCACATAATTAACTTGTGGCGGGGTAGGGTCTAGGCGAACACTAGGAATATATAAAGGGGCATCTTGAACTAACACATAATTAGGATGGTGATTATCATATGCCAGTTGGTCGACAATGACAATGCTTGCATTATGAGGAGAATGCATCACCCGAAAGAGTGTAGACACCACAACATTCATAGCATATACATAATCACTCTTGAGAAGCATATTGAAATATAACGGGCCTCACACCACTAAAACATTGACAAGGACAGTATTCCCACCTAATGAAATAGGAAACCAAGGAAGCATCCCCAAATATTCACTAGGACATCTATCAAAATCCAACAACTCATGCGATGCAAACACAAGATCAGGAGAACCTAAAGATTTACAAACCAATGAGGATAAAATACTTGCATAGGCTCCTTCATATACAATACATTGGTAAATGTTACTTGAATTAACTTCAGCCCTTATTTGAAAGGGTGCAGAAGAAGGAAGGCAAGGCTCCACAAGGTTATTCCAATCAAAGAAAACCATCCTAGGACTTGGAGGGGATGTGCTCGAAGTGAGCGGAATGCCCCCTTGTTCTGAAAGTAATGAACTGGAAATGATAAAAAAATAGTCGGTAGACACATCACTCTCCAAGAGAAGAGTGGTATTAGTCGAAGATTGCATCGGTGTGACCACTTTGGTATACTCTACACTCTCAAAGAGAATACTGGGATAATCTGAAGACTGCATCAGCATGACCACTTTCTCAACCACTAATTGAATAGGCTGTGAGACAACATGGTCTGAAGGCACATCACCCCCTAAAAGAGGAGTGGGATCAACCAAAGACTGCATCGAAATGACCACTTCATCAACCAAAGGCTAAATAGACTGTGAGGAAACCTCAAAAGACTCAGAATCAGAAGAGCTTGCAGATAGGGACCACAATATTTGTAAATCTAGAATGTTAGAGCACATATGAGTAAGGTTATCTCCCTTACAATTCTTATAAGGGAACTTAGTCTTATGTCCTATCCGTATAGGTTTCTCAACAGAATCAATGCCCCCAGCATGAATAGCAGTAGCTAGCTTCACATCTCCAACATGACTTACATAGGTTGGTGATGGGTCAATAACATGACTCGCAGAGGCTACAAACCTATTTTCAATATGACTAGCAATGACTGGACTTTTTCTCCCAACATGACTTGTAGAGGTTGGGTTCTTTCCCCCAACATGACTTGCAGAGGCTGGGTGTTGGTATTTAACATGAATTGCATAGGTTGAGGACCTATCTCCAACATGACTAGCACAAGTTGGTTGTTTTCCCCCAACATGGCTTGTAGAGGCTAGGTGTTGGTATTCAAAATGAATTTCATAGGTTGATGACCTATCTCCAACATGAGTCACATAGGTTGGTGATTTATTCTTCCTATTCTTCCTCTTTTTATTTTGTTTCGACTTCCAATTACTAGTATATATACTTTCACCCGAGGAGGCTGAAGGAGGAGGAGAATACTTCGTTGATGAAGGAACATCAACATGATTCCCATGACATAAATGGATTAACTGAGAAGCATCAAGAGAATTCAAGACATTTGGAATGGTACCCAACCAAACTGGTAGTCCTACATTCAACCCAGGAATGCACAAAGTGGCCATCAAAGGAACACGAATGTTTCCGAAGAAAGGAAAAGCACAAGAATTTCCTTTTGAAGGGGTCCCTTGGTTGGTATCATCAGGAAATTTATCCATGAAGATATCATGCATAGGTTCTCCCCTTTCGGGATTGTTCAAGTCCATAAAAGTCTCACACACTAACTCTGGTGAACCAGTTGTATACAAGCAACGCCTATAAAAAGGCGGCTCCACGTTTCTAAGAGGAAGACCGAAAATTCCTCACAAATAGCGGAGTGGGCGGTCTACCACCTTAGGTCATAGACCCAAATTAATGACTGACTAACTCACTATGGAAAACCATGAATCATAGAGCACACACTAAAAGTTTCTAAATAAAAATCAAGCAGATGACTATCTAGTAGGAAGGATAGTTACGCCAATCAACACTAGAGAAACTTACCAGTGCAAGTGAAACTCGAACATGGAAGCACCCTCTGGGTATACTTTGAAAAGTGTGACCCAATGTCTACCATATTTACCATGGTATACCCATGAAGTCACCTGTGTAAGTCCCTAAAATATAGGAAACTAAGTTTCCAGCTCATAAACAGTCACCAAGAGGGTACATTTGACAGTCGGGTGGACCGCAATGAGAAGGATAACAATTATGAAACCTATCGAGGGTATCAAAATCAAGTGGTACATAATACAATAGATAATATCAAATGAATTCGAGGCCCATGAATCTCTATAGGAAAATTCAGGCAAGAGTATTCCCAAGACAGATCCTCAATATGCACTCCCCACTATGTTTAGTTCGGCTTTGGAGGGGTTATCTCCGCTTCCTTTCCTCACGCGACCTCATTTTTTTCCCCTGTGTTAGAGGGGGGGTCACAGATATTTTTTACTTCGCTAGACTTTGAAACTCCCTATCTATGACTTCAATGTTTGTTTAACGACCTTGAAGAGTTTCCTCTCCAACCTAATTCAAGGTCCTAACCTAAACTAGTTGGTTGACCCTACAAACATAAAAAGTCTAATTAATTTTAGATTTAGTGTTTGTTTTAATGGATTTATTTACTAAAGGGATATGGTGGTGAAACTCATGATGCTATAGAGAGACGAAAAGTGGAGAAAATTAAAGTACTTGAAAGAACAATTACCTCATAAGCAAAGTTTTACAACTAACTCTTTGTAACTAACTTTTCTTTAATTAACTTTTTTTCAAGATCTTTTAAAAGAAGACCTAAAATGAAATTTCTCTTGACTACAAGCTACTTAAGTTTCAAGAAATCGATAAAGAACTTTAAAAACATAATCTTTTTCCTTTCTAGTAAAATAACTAACTCCAACTACATTACCAAATTGAAAATCAATTTTTTTTTTTTTTCTTTTAAATTGCTTCAAATAGAAAAACTAAAATAAATATTTTTTTTTCTCTTTTTCAAAGCAAATGAAAGGGGTAAAAAGAACAACAGGACAAGAATGAAACATATCTTTGGCCCACTGCGGATCACAGGGAATCACAAAAGAAACCAAATAGGAAGATCAATCATTCAAAGACTCACTTAAAACCCTTTTATAAGTAAACACAAGAAACTTCAAAAAGACAAGTAATTTGAATTCTAACCCAAGTTATGAATGTAAAAAACAGAGACTCTAAACTATATCAAGAAACCCTAAGAAGTATAAACCTCAATCAGGAAAGAGGTTGGTTGCCTCTTTTTTAAAAAGAAACTTTCTTGAACCAGATACAATATTGTTGCTTCAGCAGCCTCCGTATGTACGCGGGTTGTTTACTGATCAGGGGACGTATGTATGCAGGCGGACTCAAATTAGGGCGCATACACCTATGTACTTCCTTAAAAAATAAATAAAAAAGACAGTTTTATAGGGCAGGGAGAACTGGTATGGCATCTGAAGGTGATGAGAATCCCTTAAAAGACTCATAAGACTCGACAAAAAATCGAAAGGAAAAAAAAAACAATCAGGCAACACCAAATCCCCTAAAAAACCCTAGAGGTTTTCCAAGTATGGTCGCCGGTTCTTCTAGCAAAAAAACCCCCCCTATGACTACACCAGGGTTCAGAATGTAGGCAGATCAATTAACCGTCTAAAATTTAACTTCTTCTCTAAACTACCCCAAACATATCGAAATTTATACAAGAATAGAAAAGATGAGGGAGATTGGGTAACTATACCTCTACTATGTGTTTGATGATGATCCCCTCGCGCTTGGAAGCTTTGTTGACTGTACGCCTCCTCCCAGGGATGACCTACATTCAAAGATTGAAAAATAGAAAACTGCAAGCATGATATTTCATCTACAAATTAGTGTTAGGTGTTAGAATGTCAAAACTTAAACCAATAAAAGCATCCAGTACACCATGATTTGGGACAGGAAAAGTAATTCTTTTATTAATAATTCAATGATTATACCTTTACAATCAATGCCAACTACTGCTCCATGAACCTGGTCCAGGCTCCTCTTCACCAAGCTCCAAGTGCACCTTCGTATGGCTTCTCCTCTCAACCTTTTGATCTCTTTTTGGGAAGTGAATGGTTTCTAATGGAGGAAGAAGGGCTAATAGGGAAATGCTAAGGATCCTCACAAAAGGGATGCAATAACTTGGGCAAGGAGGCGATGTGAAATGAGCATAGTTTCATTTTTCTTATGTCTAGATCTAAAATGATACCCCAACACCTCCTTTAATATGAAAAAAGGATGGTTATTCGATTGGGTGACGGGCTATGGGTGGTGGACTAGTTGGGAAAATACCCAATAGCTTGTAATATCAATGAATTCCTTGAACCTTTTTAGCTTTTGCAAATTTTGCAAGTATACATGGGTTTTAATGGTGCAACATGCATATGTACATGAGCTATAGTGGTGCAGCATGCGTATGTACGCAAGAAGTAGTGGTGCAGGGTGTGTACATCTTCAAAAAATTGGTTTTTAAGAAGAGAATCTCAACAATGCTTTGGAAAAAAATGCAAGTAATAGTGCCAAAGGCCATGTATGTATGTTTAGAGCAATTTAGGGTTATAACACCTTGCTATGCAATTTTTGACACACTTCCAATTATCGATCAGATATGAAATCGGTATTGATCTTTTAACTTCATTATGCCAATCGACCTCCACTCATATCTCTGATCACATTCATAAGTGGAGACATCCGTGATGACTAATTAAAGCCACAATCCCAGACCAACTATTAGTTGATTGTTTTACCAAGTCTTTTTTGCCACCTATCGCTCAATATGTCCTCATGGGAGGTGACGTTACTGAGGAACAATCCATCAGTCAAGCCCACTATTTAGACTTAGTATACTCGCAATTAGGCACATTATATTACTTGATTCCCCATGCTCTTCAGTCATCGAACGATCCAACCAAACTGGCACCTAGAACCTGTTCCAATGGTATGATCGGTCATGTTTCTACTGATTCATCTAGTGATATGAATGGGTAACACAACCAATCAAATAAATCTACCAATCCCAAATCATATTTCCACACAAGCACTCCAATGAATCCCCCTGGCCAAACCTTTGAGTTTAATTCTGTATAGTCAACCACACCGAAAAACCCACAGCCATCCAGAGGAAAAAAGAAGGGTAACGATAATAATAAAAGTAAAAACTCTTCTAAGCAGTCAGGCTCAAAGACATAAGAAAAAAATCTTAAGGGTAAACCTAAAGGAAAGTAAAAATATCCCTGCATGATTTGTAAAGAGGATCATTTCACACAAGATTTTCCTCGTCTCACTGAAATCCATCAATATCTACAACAAGGCACGTCCTCTTCTACACCTGTAGTATTAACAAATCCTTCCTCCCCAACAACAAAAACTAGTTGTGAAAACACAACCACCCCCAAATGGGGGAAGCCCTGAGTCCTCAACTGCAAATATCTTGATGGTTAAATCCATGACATTATCCACCAGAGATAAGAGTTATGACTCTCATGATAGAAATCCCTCATCAAAATATTCTCCAGCTCCAACCCCACCGAATGTCCCTCTCACTGTTTAGAAACCAAGTATAGAACCCACTTTTCTCCCTAAAAAAGGGTTACTGCATCGAATGACAAATAACCCTAATGCTCAAGCAACCCAACATTATAGTATAGTGGAGGATCTCACTCAAGCCCCATGCTCCATGTCCGCCCTCAAAGTATTGCAGAGTTGTCCGACCCAACGAAAATATTTTTTCATATTCATTGGGGGAATTTATCCCTCATAGTCAAAAATTATCTCTTTTAACGTTGACCAAAGTGAACCCCACCTTTCACACCAAATTTCATTACAAATCACCATTAGTTCACTCAACAAAAATGGTTTTTGAACCGTGATCAATGATGGTGCAACCACCTGTAATATTTTAATGACTTGTTGGAAATCCTCAGCCTCTTCACCACTTACTACATCAGAAACCATCTTGAAACCCTTTCAAGGACATGTTTTCAAACCTCGTGGTATATTTCCCTCCCTACCAATTGAACTAGCTGGTAAAACCGCCTTCGTCGAAGTAGAAGTAATCAATGCTAATCTTGACTACAATCTCCTTTTAGGTTGTACTTGTTTTTATGTTATGAAGGTAGTGGCATCCTCTATATTCTAAATTATCTACTTTCCCCACCAAGGAAAGATAGTGACAATAGACCAACTTGATTATTTCACACCCAACGTGCGAATTAACCCTAGCACAAAAGTACCATTCAAAGGCAATTCAACACCCGAATATGAGAGTACAGGTGTAGGAATTTATCTGACCCTTATGGGAACCTTCCCTTTACCTGCACCCGGTACCCCTCAAATAGCTTCGATCAATATGATCTATTCCTTTTGTGGTAAATCCCTTGGTTCTTTCAACCCTTGGGTAATCCCTCACTCTTCCAACATCGAATCTTTCAGAGTTGTTATGCCTTAACCCCCAATCGAATTATCATATTCGACCATCCAAACAACAAGTGAATCTGCTAGCACTGATTCTGAGCTCCTACTGGATGAGGAGCCTGATCTCCTACTGGATGAGGAGCCAGATCAATTTTTCTCTCCTTATTGGGTTACCCCTGAACATTTCAAGGATGACTTCCTAGATTTCGTCCTCCCATCAGATGAAGCTATAATGGAAGTCATGTCTATTCAAGACCGACCCTAGGAATACCATCACCACCAATCCTGTTTCCTCCCCAATAAAGAGAGGATAGAAACACATATTCAAACCCTCATTTCTACTGACACCCAAGACCTGTCCCTATTACCCTCCATGTCATATTTTTCTCCATCAAAAGGAAAATTGGAAAATATTTCTAAGACTATCTCAATCGATATTTAAGTTAAACATGGGATCATGGAACACATCTAGATAGGTACAGACTGCTCTTCTAAAGAGACTGAATGTTACACTACCCTTTTTAAAGAGTTCCATGATTTTGTTTCCTGGTCATATGAAGAAATGTTAGGAATTGACCGACATATTTTTTTCACAAAATCAAGACATATCTCAGAGCTCGTCTCATTGAACATTAGCTCCATCTAGTGCACCCATTAAAGGCCGCAGGAACCAAGGATGAAGTTCAAAAATGATTGAACATGGGTTTTATCTATCCCATGCCCCTTACAGAATGGGTCTCCAATATCATACCCATATCCAAGAAGCAAGGCATGATCCAATTATGTGTTGATTATAGGGACCTTAACAAGGCCCATCCTAAGGACAATTTCCCCACCCCCTTCATCAATCAGATCATTGATGATTGCATCGAATGTGAATTCTTATCGATGATGGATGATTTCTCTGGCTATAATAAAATCGAAATCATACTGGAGGACCAACAAAAAACCTCATTTATATGCCCATGGGGCACTATTGCCTATTGAAAGATACCCTTTGGTCTCAAAAATATTGGTGCCACTTTCCAACGAGCCATGTATTATTCTTTCTGTGAAATTAATCATATCGTGCAGCCTTACCTAGATGACCTACCTGCCAGATCTCCTAAGCGGCAAGATCATATCGATCATTTACAACAAATATTTATTCTTTATCAACATTAAACCATCCATCTTAATCCAAGCAAATGCATATTTTTTGTGGAATATGGTCGTCTCCTTAGTTTTATTGTATCTAGGTTTGGGATCATAATTGATCCCCTTAAAGTTGAGGCCATTATTAATTTTCCTCCTCCCTTTATTGTTAACCAACTTCAAAAATTGCAAGGAAAAGCAAATTTCTTAAGACAATTCATCATCAACTACGCAAAGATTACTAAGGGTTTCATGTGATTACCTAAAATGGTGTCCCAATCATTTTGGATGAACCAACTCATCATTCTTTCGATTGACTAAAGAACATTCTTACATCCACTCCGCTATTGAAACCCCCAAATTATAATCAAGATTTTATCGTGTATCTTGCGACATTTGTTACTACTATTAGAATAGTCTTATTCCAAACTGATGAAGACCATAACAAACATGTCATTTACTACCTCAGTAAAATATTAGATGGTGTTTAACTTAATTATCCTTATGTCGAGAAGTTGGCATTGGAAGTAGTTTTTGTTCTCAATCTATTACGACATTACATTCTTCTTCGAACTTATTCTGTTATATTTGATGCTAATCCTATGGAATATATCTTGTCACGTAATATATTGGTAGGTTTCTACTCAAAATGGATTTTCTTATTACAATAATTTGACCTCTAGTTCTTTACACCCAAATCCAATAAATCCTTAGTCTTTGCAGAATTAATGATCGATCTCCCTCGAGTCATTGACAAATCAGTGGTCCAATATTCATTACCTAGTGAATCTTTGTTTCTCATCGACTCTTATGACCCCTAGTATGGAGTGATCCTCCTTTATCTCCATACCCAACGCTTCCACCCTCAGATGTCCAAAGACGATTATTCCTACATATGCCATCAATCTCGACACTACCTCATCGTTGGTGATACACGTTTCTGTCGAGGGGTAGGTATGGTGTTACATCGATGTGTCATCCATTCAAAAGAATAAAATATTCTTAATGACTGTCACTCTAGAGCATGTGGAAGCCATATTTCTAGCTTACCCACTACCCAGAAAATATTATGCACAAGGTATTTTTGGCCCACAACATTTAAAGATTGCATAATGTAGTCCAACAATGCCGCCCGTGCCAAACTTTTTCTAAGAAAATGCACGCACATCTCATTACCCTACATCCCATTGTTGCAGTTGGCCCTTTTATTAAATGGGGAATTGAATTTACCACATGTAAACCCCCTTCTGATGTCGGTCATAATTACATAATTGTGGTGGTTGATTATTTCAATGAATGGGCAGAAGCGATCCCCACATACTCTAATGATGCCAAAACTGCAACATTATTCATATTCAATCATATTATCGTAAGATTCGTTCTACCCAAGTATATTGTGACCAATCATGGATCACATTTCTGTAATAACATGATAACTGATTTATCTACTCTTTTTCACTTTGACCAAGAACATTATTCTCCTTACTATCCACAAGAAAATGGTAAAATTGAGGTCATTAACAAGGTACTCAAAACAATGCTCCAAAGGATGATTTAAAAACATAAACCCAATTGGCATATAATGTTATTATTAAACTTATGGACATCAAACCTCTTCCAAGACTGCCACAAGCTTCACATTCTTCCAACTTATGTATGGCTTGGAGGCAATACTACCCATTGAATGCAAAATCCGTTTGCTTAAGCTAGTTGTCAAACTCTTTCCCGATACCTCCATTGAAGAAGAACAACTACTATACTTACCTCTCCTTAATGAGAGATGTTGCAAGGCCATCATGGCTAATGAATCCCACCAAAAGCGAGTAATGTCAAAATATGATCAAAAAATATGCCCTCGAATTTTTTTAGAAGGTGACTTGGTGTTAATCTACGACCAAGACCGTGATCAACTGGGCGTAGGAAAATTTGAACCCTTGTGGCATGCCCCCTATTTTTTCAAATGTGCTCTTCAAAAATGATCCTATGAGTTAGGTTATTATGAAGGAAATATCTTTCCAGAGCCACATAATGGGCTCTACTTGAAAATGTATTATGCATAAGCCTCTCTCTATCTAGTGCTTTTGTACCATATGTAATATAGTATGCTATGGTTGTTTTTGTCTTCCTTTTATGTGATATTGTTTGTCAATATTATTATCCTACTTAATGCTTGAGATGCAGATGTCGTAATTTCCCTCACCTTATTTTGGATACGCAGATGGAGCTAGTCGCACCTCCTGGAATATCACTTCCTCTTCCTGGGTGATTCTTTCACCCACCAATGATATAGTCAGCTCTAGGGGCATATGTACAGGACATGCAATGAACAATTTTGTAGAATACAGTGTCATCATTGAAATTATAACCGAAGCATCTCCTTTAGGCATACGTCACCTGATAGTACTCCTAGATTCTGAGCTCGTCATTTCACACCTCAACTTGACTTATTCTATTCGACATGCTATCCTTTTTTCGGAAATATTTAAGGGCATGAATCTTGGAATGATCATTTCATGTTATTAATTATGAACATATACCAAGATAATTCAATTATTTAGCTGACTCACTATCAAATTTTGTGTTGAATTGGCATCTACTTCATTAAAAAGGAATTACATTAAACATTCATTATATAAACCATTTCATCACATACATATAAGAAGAAATCACAATGCCATATGTCCATATATATAAAGTGTGTCCAAAAAATATCGAAAAATGATATAACATAAAAAAAATTGTTTTTTCACCCATTATCTACAACATAAAATGCACCAAAATTCCATCATACTAAAGAGCACTAGTCATCACGAGGAGCTCTCTGGTCATTATATAAAATGAATTCTCGTGCAACCTCCTGTAGAAGGCACCCAAACTAGTTCCCCACACATACTACACTCCTCTGCATACAGAGAGGTATATAGTCCATATGTCACACTAGAATGCCCAATGTCAAAAACTCGAGATTCTCCTTGAGATCTTCCAAGATCTATGCATCATATTTCCCACCATGCGGACCTTTGTTGAAACTAAGATGTTCACCTCTCCTATTCAGTGACGAAATACCGACTAGACATGTTGGCGGACAATATACCCATCAAAAATTATTTGTTATGTGACACACAAAAACATTTATATATCATAAAATCAAAAAAGAATTAAAAATACAAAACAAAAAATATATATACTAAAAATTTATCTTTCTTACCGAACTCATCACTGAATCTTTCCCCCTCAAGGAGAATCATATATGGATCATCACAATAGTCCACACCATGATATGCATAATCATCTATCGCCACTATTTGGCGATCCCAATATCAATTTTCTTTTGCATCAAACTGGAATTGCATTCACCCCCCGAGTTGGGACAACAACTATATCCATTTCTTCATATACGGATCTCTATACCCAACATTTGGAACCACATACCATGGAAATGATGAAGGAACTTTCTCAAAGAATAAAGATAATAAAATGGATCCATAGAAAATTTTCTTTTTTCGACCCAACTTGCATTTGTTCAAGTGGTCATTCATGTTTTCCAACATTGCACATTATTATATACTGTAGGGGACAGACTCATCACTGAATAATATACTTGTCTCCTCGAAGGAAAGTGTGTCCCAGTCCTCCCTACCACCCATGTAATGGTGATTAAAATAGTTCATAAGGTCAAGTCCACTACTTGTCTAATTGCCATATTATTGTTTCTCTTTTGTGTACCCGGGTGACAGTAATGTGCCACATAGTCATCCACCTACTCTGCACCACCCCTCTTGCCACCTACGAATACCACGGTGGTGCCACGAAAAGATCATATTGTCATAAAATATGTATCCTCCATCTCCAAGGTTAATACCTGGTCTCATACCACAATGTGTTGTTGATCTGCATCCCACATATCGACCAGCTTCTGTAACATGGCTAGTTGAGCTCGCATGTTTTGACACAGCAAAAATTTCAACAATCCACAATTTCTCAAAGCATATAGTGTGGGAGGAATATCCATTGCAGCATTATCATTCACTTCAAGTTCATATTCTCTCCACTCCAACATTTTTTCTCACACCTTCCACAAAAACCAAAAAAAATTCTAGAACTCGTTCACATACAATACTCATAAAGGTTTTTGAAAAAAAATGTTAAAAACACACACAGTCACGACCCTCATGAGACAACAGGGAGACCAGTTGCAACCAGCTTGTTTGGTTGCACCCTACATTAGTCGACAGTGTGACCGATCGTGACCATAATGGTCGGTCACCCCTCAATTCTACCCTGGATGTGACCGGTCATAATTTCCTTCTTCACAAAGAGCGACTGAACCATTCGCTCGCTCCTCGCAAGGAGACCAGTCATGATCACACAGACTAAAAATTTTGAGGGTTTCCATTTACAAATAAATGCATGAAATAAAAAATACAACATGGGTTTTCTAAGTTGAGGTACAACCTGTTGTTTGCTGGCTGAAAGTTACTGAATTTTAGGTTCCACGCTCTGCAGTCACCGCTCCAAATTTGAACAAGAAAAGGGCTCTCCAAACTTTCCAAGGTAAATGGGTAAAATGAGGTAAAATCACTATTTTTTAACCCACATATAGCTTCATTTTAACCATGTTCACATTATAACTATCTTTTTTCATTCATTTTTGGCTATTTATCATTTTTATTGCTCATGGAACCATATACTAGCCCTATTTTCATCAAGAACACTATCGACATAAGCTATGGAAACATTCTATGGAGTATTTTTTAAGCTCTTTTTCGACTCCTTAAAAAAGAAAAGATCGTCGAGTATGCTTGTATTTTGATGCTTGTATCATGGATTTGAAAAGACGTCCACCTGGTATATGTTTACCCCTTTTTCGGGCCAGAGAGACTTTTTACAAAAATGGAACACCCTATCCTTTATGGTTAGGAGAGTTCTCCTTCACATTTTTTTAAAATTTTTTGGGCCCACGAGACTAAAATGTACGATAAAATTACCCTCGTGGAGTCTTCTTTAAGTTTTTCCAACTCCCTAAAACTGAAAACACCGGTCAGAAAAAACCTACCCGGGCTCGAGAAAAATCCACAAGTAAGCATATGGAGTTTTCTTTATGACCTTTTCAAACAATCTAAATAGGAAAAGGCCATCGAGTTTCCCTTCTTTGGAATCATTAAAATTTACATCGAAAGGACCCATTCATGGGACCGAACCCCTCCTTCCTCAAGTTTGTTAATAATATGTCTAGGGACTCATCGCCAGATGAGCTATAAAGAGCATCTATTATCCTCCTCCATCTCATAAAACTATAAAGAGGTACTCACCAATCATGGTAGGGAATTTTAAGAGGGTTCTTATATATTTTTATCTTCATTATCTAACAATTGTCATTGCTTTGTGTTTAACCTGAAAAATGGACTTGTTTAATCACCCCATACAACAATCCGGTTATCCATTTTCTCACATTTGACCACCATTCCCATCATTGTGTCACGTTCCCCTCACTGGTCTATGAACAATTGTTATGGTATTCAACTGAGTTAATGTTGTCAAGTCAAGTCATTTGTCATGCATACTTATTCAAGGGAATTTCTACATATGTCATCCACCTATCGTTCATTTATGATTTTTTATCTCTACCATCCTTATGTCAGTCATGCTCCATTATTATCATTCTCACACCATCCATCTTTCCCTATTTCACGTCGATTGATAAGGGATGCATCAAGGCCCTCCTTCGATGGATTTCATCTTGTCGACTTCAACTCATTATCCAATATTGAAATATAGAAACCCATCAATACCCTAGTAATTGCAGAGATTAGTGGTAGGTCTCCTTGTAGTTTGATAGTGGGTTTACATCATTGACTCTTGTCAAATGAATCTACGAGTGTTCAACTTCAACTCATGTTTTCACACTTCATAGATTATACTCGGTATCTTGGGTTCCATCATAATAATCAGTGTACTCCCTCATGTCTGTTAATGGTATACATTAATGACTGATAATCAGACAGTTTCTACCATGCTCGACTTCAACGCCTTTATTCCCATTTCATAGAATCATACAATTTGGATTATGGATGAATACCTTGGGGAAGATTACTCTATTGTTCAATGATATTTTTTCCCAAGCTATGATGGAGATTATTTATGATCAATTCACCCGTTTCTCACATCTTTGTGTGATGTCACAGAGATCCACATTTGTACCTGGTCGTGGCTATGATTTCCCTTGCGTCTTTCATGGATCCAAACTGTATAATTTCGTGTCCATAAATTGAGTCATGTTTGTTGTTTGATGGATCCATGGTGTACTCTATTGTGGCCATCACTTGTGTCACTCATATATATGTAGTGTATTTATGGAGGCTATGATATCATATGTCATACTAAGCATTGGAATTCCCTCCTCGAGGATCTTGTTTTGCAGGACAGGTGATGCTCTTATACAAGCTTCCTTTCCCATATCTCTATGCCTTTTATTGGTAAATAATTTCAGCCATCATACACCTCTTTTGACCTCACACTTTAGGGGGCATATTCTATAGTGTTATGAACCCCCTAACCCTTGGGACATCATCTCTTAGAGGTCACCTACCTAATTCATGCATTTTCATCATCATCCCACTGTTTTTCTAGCCTAGTCTCCCTTTGATCACCATTGTCCTTCATCAAGCCTGTGACCTAAAGGGTTGGTTTCCACTTTTGGACTTCCAGGTTGTGACCAGATCTCTCTGTCTATGTGCTTAGCTCACAACTAAGCCTAGAAGCTCCTTTTTTGGACCTGGTTGCGATGGATGAGACCTTACTCTAATTTCTCGGGGCTTAGTCTCAAGAGGGATTCCATTATGAGCCTGAGGATATTATCATATTAACCATATGGCCTTATCTCTAAATCCCTATAAGAGATAATCCATTTCCATGGAAAGGGGAGAAAGAACTAGCAAAGTTACTCTGGTGTTTTGTTGGCAAGTCTTGGGCAAGGAGCTTGGAAGAAATACATCTCTTTAGTTTACACCTGTAAGTTGTAATATTGATTACTTGATTAATAGAAGATATGTTGGATGTTTCCCTCTAAACGATTGTTCATATAATTTTGTGTGTTCATTGGTAGAGAATTGATATATTTGTATATTATGACATATTATCAAATTTAGAAGCATCCTTTGTTTGTATCTATGTTCTTGCCTTAGGTATAGGAAGAACCTATGGGAGATCAACTCCTATAGGGTATAAAATTCCTACAACATGAGGAATTGAGAGTGATGTGGGGTGGGGGGGGGATGGAGAAAACAAACTTCCACCTTCACATGGTTGGTCCTATGTAGTAGAGAATAAATTATTCTCGAAACAATGAGGAGCTCATTCATGAGGTATTCACCTTTAGTATTTCTAGATCAACGTACATATCTAATTATTATTCAATCATATAAAATTTAATTCTCTTTTTAAATAAAACCTCATTCATTTTTAGTTATTATTCAATCATTTAACCTACTATTGTATTTGGCAAATGCATGTTTGAAGGGCGGTCAATCCACGATCCACAATTCATTTCCAATAAGGTTTCTATTGCCCAATAAGAAAAGAGTAGAAAACATGGGCAACACATGGAACAACCTAAACATGCTCTACTAGGAAATTGGCTCTATTTTATCTTCTATGATGGAGGACTAGGTATACTATGTTTGTCGCAACTATTACTTCTAGTATTTTATATCCATAAAATCTTGTTAACATTTCTTCTCTCATCACAAGTGTCATACATTCATTCTTGTGGTGCATATGCATTCTATCAAATGCTAATATTATTTTAAAATATTAAAATATGTACAAACATGACTTTTATGTATTTTTTCAAGTGTGTGCAAGTATAGTGAATTATGATCAGTTAACTATTTTTGTAGTTATTGAGACTCTATACAAAGTCTATTGGCATCAATATAATATCCATACATACAAAAAAATTCTAGTAAGAATTGTTAGATTTGTTTTATATCTCCTTTTTCACATTTGCAAAAAATGATATCATTATCAATGCAAGTTGGCATTCAAGGCCATGACTAATTTGTTTAGAAGAATAACATGTCTTAGAATTTGCATGTATTTTTTCAATGTAATTGAGGTTTATTTCTTTCGAAGTAGAATATGTATATTCTTTACTTTTGAAGTAGAATATGTACATAAAACATTGTTGATATTGCATCGATAACATGTTATCTTTCCCCAACTAGTTTGAGAATTAGTAAATGGAAGATTTATTCTTCTAATTGTTATGTTTCTATTTAAATAATTGCATGCCAAAATTATGTGTGTTTGATTCATGTAGAATTTGTTAATGGTATTGCAATGGGATCAGGTGCAATTCTAGTAGTAACATGCACATTTCAAGTAGTCATAGAGAACACTACAATTTATTCAAATCCTCAATGAAAACTTTCCTCTTATTATATAGATGGATCATGGATACCTTTCCAATTTATAATGCAAACTTAAATTTCCACCACAAAGTTAGGTTGAGATGGTGCTAGAATTTCAATGGCATCTCTAGTGGACACTAATCCATTATTATGAGTTTGATTTATAAGATTGTTCACCTAATAGGTGAAACAAATTTACATATTTTTAGAACTACAACCTCTATAAAAGTGAATAATGGGGTATAAATTATACATATTTGGAGAGAGTGGTTTTATTTTTCTCGGATGCAGTAGGCATATTTGAGTGCAAGATCATGTTGTGAAATTGTTTAGAGAAGCTAAGTGATTTTTCCATTTCTTTCTCATTTCTAAAGGAGAGGGGATTGTTTATTGAAGTACAATGACTAGGAGAATCCCAAGAGAAGACCACCCCTAGCAGAAGAAGAATTTAGAAAGCCATCTCTCCATAGGTATAATTTAATTTGTACCTCTCTTTCTTCATCAATAGAATCTTTATATTTTCCCATGTGTTCGATGTTTTTTTTATGCTATTGGTGATTTAGCATTTCATTTTCATAGTAACAATGATATTTTGCTAGATTTAGGGATTTTTACATCCAATGAAAGCTAGGGTTTCAAGCTATTTCATTACATAGGTTAGAGAGATAATTTTATTTTCCATCCCAAGGAGAAGGTCTTCTTCTTTTTTTATGCTTTTCAGGAGATTCTATAATGATTGATGCTCTCAGCACCAGATCCTCCAATGTAAGTCATTGTAGATAATACCTTTGGGATCTTTCTACAAGTGAATTTATCCCTATATCTCCCCTTCTTAAATTTTCTTGTTAAGGAAAGTAAGTAGACCACCATTGTTTTATTATAGTAGGGACCAGCCAACTTGATGGGTTCAGAACTACTACTTAACACATAAACAAGGAAATTTCCACAAGACAATATGAAAGTGTTACAAATTATGCACAAGTAGTAGAATGTGTCTCCCACCAATTTCTAGTAGTGAGACTATACCTTGAATACCCAAATACATGGACCAAATAAATGAGACACCATAATTATTGCTAACATTAACGACATTGAAAGACACACAGTTAGGCTAATAAGGATAACCACTATATTTTTTTCCAAAAAATGGGAGAAATGTAATCCAATTCATGAGATGGCAGGTTGGAGGAAATTAAAACATTCCCAGGATATCATGTAATGAAATCTTATTATTATTTATTAATATACATTGTTTCATCGAATATTTGATGGAATGTCTGACATGCATATCCATCAGAGGTATGGCACCTCCGTTGGATTTATTGTTAGCTCGTCGGATATTCAATGAACATGTGTGTCGAATATCCAATAAAAGGTCTGACAGTAATATCTGTCAGAGGTATTGCACCTCTGTCGGATCTACTATGTGGATGTCGAATATTTGATGAACGTGGGTGTCAGATATTCGATGACAGGTCCGATAGTAATATCAGTGGAAGGTATGGAACTTCTGTCAGATCTACTGTATGGATGTAGAATATTTGACATGTTGTTACGTCATACTTCTGACGAGTATCTATTGGAAACAATGGATAATTTTGATGAGGTTTTGGTCCTTAGGATAGTCCATATAACTGATGATAGTGTGTCAGATATCTGACGTCAATATGTTCATTAGATATTTGACCCTAATACACTGACAAAACGAATAACCAGGTTTCGTTGAAGTGACAATGAAATTACATCGACCAACCAACATACCTCCATTGTATTTAATTGCACAAGAAGTAGTTCCACAACACTCATTTCCTCCACTGTAACATGGAATTATTTTATTCTTTTTCAAGATTTAATAATTTTAAAATGACAAAAAATCAAATATTATAAAAGGAGAAGGAGGGGGGAAAGAATTAAGATATATTTTTTTTTCTATCAATTTTCCTTAGTCATCTCATCCTTGAACAAAGCACCAATTTTTTAATCAAACACTCAGCAAGTTTGGTTTAGTATGGCCTTAGGAATTCAAACCTTGATTTTTTGGGTTTTATTAATCCTCCAACTAGTTATTCTTCCAGTCATTATGGAGAGTTCATTGATGCTTCCTATGTGATGGGATTATATCATTGTTCCACTTTGTGTCGAATGTTTCCCAAGTAACCATTGTGTTGTGCTTATGTTCAAGGGATGTTTTATCTTATGTCGTTCATTTCTCAGTTGTCTTTTCACCATCCATGTTGCACTTCCTAGTTTTCAAAAGTTGTCTCAATATCATCAGTAACTTTATTATTTACTCATTCCAATGTGGAAGGTATCCATCGACTTCTCTCTAGAAGATCAATTCTAAAAGTTTGACCTAGAGTAGTACCTTAGGACTATTTCCTTATTCATATGCTACATCGCACTTAGAAAATGACATTCATTAATCATCACTTCCTGAGTGGTTTCCCTTGATTTTTATGTCAAGACCCCTATTTACACATTGGGATTCATGCATTACCTGGGGTTCCATTTTCATCACTGGTTGAATTCCTTGCCTCTGTCAATGTTTTTCATTATTGGTTGTTACTCAAAGGGTCCCTGAGATGTACTATTGCATATGGAAGATGTGAAAGACATAATCAGTGGTAAGTCCTTACAATTTTCATTTGAGACCTTCCAAATTATTATTATTTTGTTCACTCATGTTGGATGATGGGGAACACCACCATGCCCTCCTTCCAATGGACATATTCCCATTGACTTCAACACATTCTCTATTGGAATGGGATTTAGAGACTTCATAGTACCTTTGATCCAAAAATGCTTAGATGCCAAACTATTCTTTAAAAACACATTTCAACATCTAACTTTATTTAAAATAATTCTAGATCGTATTTGACAAATTTTCATAACACGTCAAACTTTTACTTATCCAAAACTTCATGAAAATATGATAATTTTGCAGAATTATGTGAGATGACACAACAAAAAATAAAATAACTAAATAAGACAACATTTTATGATAAAGTTCACCTCTCCTATACTACATCTTCGAGTCCCCTTCAACAATGAGATTGTTCTTCATTAATCTCAAATGTCAAAATTACAATGAAAATAGACTTACAAAGAAAAATTTGAAATCACCCCTCAATTCTACTGCCCAAATCTAGAAATAGAGTTTACCCTTGAATTCCTCTCTAAATTATGAGAAAAATGAGTATAAACTTGACCATATTATGAACATACTCGATTTTACCCTCTTTACATGCCAAACGATGCATTATGGTGCTCATAAATGGAAATCTGGACTAAGACTTTCATAGAAAACAACTTAGCACAAAAACAACATCATCATGATGCTCCTCTAATGAGAAAAATGATTGTAAAAAAGGCTATGTTTGGACATGGTTCTCAATGACACATAAAACAAGACAACACCATCATGGTTCCACTCCTTGGTACACATCCCAATGCACTTTTCCATACCTCTGCACATAAATCTATGCAGTCTCTTATCTACAACCTTGGGATCTATGCCAAATATTAAATAGGCCATGGACCCAACCATGGTCCGAAATTTGGGTTAACAGTGGCATTAACTCAAAATCAAATCTCGTGGAATCTCGGTAACATGAGGCACCTTGGGCGCAGTGGTTAGGGTGTTGGAATGTGTGGGATAAGGTCAGGGGGTTGAATCCCATGGACCTCTCCCCATTTGATGTTTTATTTCAACCATATTATATATAGAGTGTGGGTCATTTGGATATAGTGGCGGACAGTCGTAACCACATCTGTGAATATTGGCGTTGGTTATGTGGCACAAATTAAATAAAAAAATTTCAATGTGATTGTTAAGTCACATAGTATGGTACAATGCTAATGATCCAGGAGGATCTTGGTGTCCACCGACCTCTTCCAACTGGCTCAAAACAGTCCTTTTTTCAATTTACTAATTTTAGCAGTTTTTCGAGTCCCAAACTTCTGGGGCCATTTTGAGGGCCTAAACGATGTTTTTTCTCTACAGAGCACCTCAATTATGGAATACATACCTAATTAAACCCCTCAAATGAATTTCCTTGTCGATACCTTTCCAACGAGCTATTGTGTGCCCTAAACGGAGATCGTATGCAAAAGTTATGACCCCAGGAAGTTGATGTACTAACTTATCCCAACAATGCCCACATGAATTTTGGCACTTCATATCCTAGGGTTAGGTTTTTGGATGTCTAGGGTTTTGGAATTCATGCTTATTGTAAAAATTCCTTAAGAGCCTGATTGTAATCATCTTCTTGCGAATTAGCATAGCCATCACATCTCTTCTCAAAGATAAGCTGCCACCATTCTAGCAAGCTTGTTTCAGTTTGCATTTTATAGTTTTGACATATTTCTTATTTAATAGAAGTCCACTTTTATTGTATCTCTTTTATTATTCAATGTATATCTATGTTAATATTATAAATCTATGTTTTCATTTCATTCTTCTCATAAATCCAGATTAATGGTATCATATCGGTCTGCTCCTTGTCGTTTTTTAGTGCATGTCCCCAACGAGCTCATGGTATAGAGAGTTGGGTCTCAAGCTTGTTTCTCTTGAGGAAAATGGCTCTCGCACACCCAAGAAACCTTACATGGTGGGTGAAAATAAAGACAATGGGATAGGATATCCTTTCAAAATGTTTCTCGAGGATGCCCTCGAGTGACACAGGAATGAGATGATGGATAACTTTGCACAAATACTTTGATGACTGCCGATAGATGACGCATCTATCTCGAATAGAGGTGCCACCCCCTTCAAGGTAAAAGTCAAATTTGATGTTCCTATATTTGAATTTCGGATAGACATGGATATTGAAGACAAATGGGTCAATCTGCTACAAGGGTATTTGTTTTCGAATAGAGAAAATATTACTTTTTCTCTCCTCAAAGTCGTTCTCCATGTCAAAAATTGATTATAGACTTTCTATGAGAAAAATGAAACAAAGGAACCCTCATTATTTATAGTCACACTTACTTGGAAATCCTTCAGGGATACGATTAAGGAACAATACTGCGATGTTGTAAGTTACGATGACCTATATACAAAATGGACCACACTGCGGCAGGAAAGGGACCAAGCAGTGCTAAAGTTCACAAATATATTCCATACCTTGCGCACCAAGTTGGGTATAAAATATTCTGAGAGACATCTTGTGCTCAATTATCACAGTGTTCTACATAGATACATCTAGGAACAAATGGATTTTTTGGACATCTCATCCTTGGGTGCGGCCTATTGATATGTCATCAAAATCGAGCATAAGATTAAACAAAAGATGCGAAATTTTGGGTCTGGAAACCCCTCATAGGAGAAGCAGGGAAATGGAAACCCCAACTTGTAGAACAAAGGACTAAGAAAATATGGAAAAACTCAGGACAACCAGTCTAAGCCACAAGAAAATAAGGACAACGGAAAGAAGAAGAAAGATGTCGGGAAGTGGTGCAACTTTCATAAGAGCCCCTGGCATAACACTATTGATTATTTCTCAAAGTAGTCATTGGTGGAAATGGTGAAAGCCTATGAATTGAATGCAGTTTCTAAATCTGAGTTAGAAATAGAAAATGAGAGATGGATCATTGACGAAGAACCAAGTGCCACTATTTCTACCACCAAGATCCATCCCAGAGAGCCTGATGAGATAGAGGAAGGCAAGAGCCTCTTTCATTCACATATGTGGGTGAAAGGAACTCCTATGCACTTCATCGTTGATAGCAGTAGGCAGAAGAAAATCATATCAACGGAGGTCGTTAAGAAGTTATCCCTGCCAACAATATTGCACCCGCATCTCTACACCATCGGATGGCTCCACCAAGGGAGTGATATTTGCATTAGCCAACAATGAATCTTTTCCTACAGCATCAAGCCATTCAAAGATGAGGTATTGTGTGATGTTTCTCCCCTTGAAGTTTGTGATGTTATTTTGGGCCAACCTTATTTATGGAAACATCATGTTGTATATGAGTTTGGGTCTCACAGTGTTATTATTACTTTGAATAGGAAATTGTATAGGATACTCGAGGTAGTTCTACCTAGTGCTATCTCCTTGATCTCTGCCAAGAAATACAAGAAGGTCATTTGTCATACTCGGAATTTTTTTGTAATATCCCTAAGGCCGAACCCAATTGAAAATGTAAATATAAATGTGCATAAGTTGGTGAGTTGATTTGGTATCATTTTGATATGCACATTCCATGGTGTAGTGCACACATGTATTGTGCAGTTAAACAAGGAAGTGTGCGCATTCTGGGATATCGTGCACAACATATTAAGTGCACGTGATGTAGAGGTCAGGGAGCCTTGTGAATCTGATATGTTTTATATGTTGGTGAGCCAATATTATAACCTACGATGCTTATGTTTTGACTAGGCCAGAGAGCCTAGATGTTAAAGTCCAGTGCGCCTATTTTTGTACATATCTCTTATTTAATATAAAATACATCATTTCACGGAGACCGACCACGATAAAAGAGATGGGGGACTAAAATCCACTAGTTAGGGAAAGGGAAGGGGCTAAGTTAAGGAATATTATATTAATATTTCTTAAATCATAAAGTATGGATAATTATGTTATCCTAAAGTTCTAAGTTGGGGCCAAGTGGGCCAAAGTAGCTTTCAACATGACAAGTGTCAAGTTGGGATCATGCATACATATTGTTGGACTTAGTTCTTTTCCTAGGGGACTCTCCATCATTCTGACCATCATCTTTCCCTGATTGATCCGTCACTGAGATATACAGTTAGTCATCCATGAATATTGGCAGCCATTGAATGATCCATTGTATCTTCATGACTTTACTTGAACCCGTATTCAGAGCCTTCTATTGGGTAACTGTTAACTTGGGAGCGAGATTGAAGAAGCAGGTTGTCAGGCCTGTGGGATATTGAAGAGGCGGGTTGTTAGACCTGTGAGAAATTCTCTAGCTGAAAGAATTGTTGGGGATTTATTTCCTGAAGGTGTTGAACTACAGCTGCAGGGCTCTAAGAATTCCTATCCAACCCGTTGTTGAAGCCCTAGAAGGGAATTGGGGCAGCTGAGGGATTATTGAGCAGAGAAGGGTGCTATTGGATAAATCCGTAAGTGCGGACACAAACCGATCTCCCTAGATCCACCTGGATCTAGAACAAAGCAAGACAGAATATGACTGTTTCCCTAGATTCTAACCATTGAATTTAATAAGAGGCAAGAAAAAGGAACATACCTTATTAACGCTTCCTTTGGTCTTTGTTGCTCCTGCTTCGCTCCTTCTCACACCCTAGCTATAACGAAACCTGTGAACACCTCACACCCTAGCTATAGTGCAACCTGCGAGAATGTGTCATTCTCGCACCCTGCCTATATAGAAACCTGCAAACTTCCTTTTTTATAAGGTTTTTACATAGGAAAATGCAACTTCTTTTCTAAGGAAAAGTTCTTCTCCCTTCTCTCTTCAGGAACTCAGGCCACTAACCCCTCTGAAGGTAAAAGACAGGTTTACATCATTAACGATCATAGGGATGACAAAAATAATGTGTAACTGAGAGCCCCCCAAATTATGAGGTTAGAACAGATTGATAGTTGAAATACTTTGTCGAGTGTGTGTAGGGAACAAGGAACAGTCTGTCGGAAACCTGCCAACAAACAAGGAAATACAGTACAATAATATATCATCACTGAGGTAGGTATTCCCATACTCAGAATACAAATGACTCAAAGAATAAATGTCAACATGCGAAGATCCATGTCAAGTAAGACAGGTCATGGCCATGAAACATACACTGTGGATCCATGCCGATATGACTCAAATCTGAACATAGCCACCAAAAATACACTATGGATCTATGTGCTAAAGACTCAAATTTGAACATAGCCACCAGACATACAATGTGGATCTATGAAACAGTACACTGAATATACTCCAACACAACCTGGATCTATTAGAAAATATCCAGGGTCTTCATCTCCGCCACTCTATAGTACGAATCTAACCATGTGAATACATGTGTCGAAGTCGAGCATGGTAGAAACCACTTGATTACCGATCATTAGTGTATACCGTTAACAAGTGCGAGGGAAATCACCATTAATGTCAATGACTCCCAAGGTACACTAGTACAATCCAACGAATGTGAATAAATGAGCTGAAGTCGAACACTCGACGGAATCTTCCAATCAGGGGTCAATTATGAAAACCCACTGTTGAAAGTGAGGAAACCTGCAATTTAGGCATGCAAGTTCCAAGGTACCAATTAGTTTCTAAGTCTAATTCTTGGATAATGAGTTGAAGTCGACAGGAAAAGACTCATCATAGGAGGGCCTTAATGTATCCCACATCAATGACACAAAACAAGTAACAAGATTTGATGTAGATCAGAGTAACAAGTGATTCAGAAATGACTCAAGGATGGCCAACACAATAGAAGGCTTTAAAGACTGCAGAAATGGCCGACGCAATAGAAGGATTTACGAGTTGAACTTCTCTTTGAACATATTGATGACACGACAACTGTCTTGGAAAACACTGACTCAACAACAGGCATCACAGACCGATTTGTAATCTTATAAAAAAGTATAATCATGAGACAAGTGGATTTTCCAACCTAGACACAAAGCAAGTGAAAGGGTATCATGTTCAAAAGCGACTCTTCCACAGAATACAGGTTTAGATACATTTCTTTCCCAATTTTTCCCCCACCATTTATGGCGAGTACCTCTTTATTTTTACGCAAGCTTGATGAGGATAACATATGCTTGTCAATTTAAGCTCATCCTTTGGACGAGTCCCTCGGAGTATATTTAACAAACCCTAAGAAGGAGTGGTTCGGTCCCATCATGGGTCTGTCATTGTTTGTTTAACGAGTCCAAAGATAGTAAACTCGAAGGCTTTTCAAGATTATAGAGTTTAGAAAAACACTTAAAAGAGAACTCTCTCAGTTCCTTTTTCGTAAAATAGTCTGGATGAGACCGAAAAAGAGATAAAGTATTGCTCACCAAACGCTTACTTCAAATACTTTATCGAGCCTGAAAATAGCAAGGTCGCTCGACTATCTTTTCATGTTTAGAGAGTCTGAAAAGAGCTTAAAGAGGACTCCAGGGGGTTCCTTTTTTGTATAACCTTTACGAGTCCGAAAAACTGATAAAAGTATACTCGGTTACATTCTCATTGATTTATGAGCACGAGAACGAACAAAGACTAAGCTCGGTAACTTATTCTCATGTATTTATGAGCATGAGAAAGAACAAAGACTAAGCTTGGGATTGTTTTCATTTTTACGCAAGCTTTAAAACAAAACAAAACTATGCTTGTGATAGATTTTAATTTTTACACAAGCTTAAAAAATAAACAAAACTATGCTTGGACCCGGTTTTATTTTTACGCAAGCTTGAACCAGAGGAAACTATGCTTGAGGTAAGTGGTTTGATTGTTACACAAGCTTGAACCATAGAAAACTATGCTTGGACTTCCCAATGCATAACACATGGATGGTGGGTACTTAGCCCCCAGCTTAAGAAACTAGTGGCTTAACTTCAGCATGAAGTCCAAAGGCTGTGGAAAATGCCCCCCAAGCTTCGTTTCATCCAACTACAAAGGAGAATGAAATGAAGCTTCAAATACTAGACGAAGGACTTGACTCAAACAGAGAGGGGGAAAACTATTTCATTTTTTAACGAGCTTGACATAGAAACAAGAACTATGCTCGTAACCTCTGTTTCATTTTTTAATGA
>JASDQU010819011.1:28550-38910 GCA_032191745.1 Picea mariana | reverse complement strand
GCGCGAAACCGAGAGACGCGGGAGGAAACCGACACACCAACTCATTAAGGAGGCAGGTAACCTCATGATCAACTCAGGCCAGATTCAGAAGCTTTCGGAGGGATACCTCCATCCCCATTCTTCTACCCAATGATGAAGACAATCACCTGGAATATAAGGGGACTCAACGGGAGGTCCAAGCAAAGGATCCTCAGAGACTGTATAAAGGAAGAAATCCTGGACATTATAATGCTCCAAGAAACAAAATGTGTGGGAAAGGAAGCGGAACACATCTTCCAGCGCATATGGAAAGACTGTAGCTACTTCTACACGGATGCAGCGGGGGCCTCAGGAGGCCTTTCCATTCTCTGGAATCCAGGCCGCATCGCTCTTGGTGAACCCTTCTCTACTGCGGGCACCCTCACGGCCCGCTATGAGGTAATGGGATCAAACCAAGAGGGGACCATCACCAATGTTTATGGCCCACAAAGTCAACAGGAGAAAAATCAGTTCATGGACAAGCTAGCCTGCATCAAAACCTTGGTCACCACACCCAGCTGGATCCTTGGAGGCGATTTCAACATGATAATGTCACTGGAGGAGAAAGCTGGTGGCAGCAAGCGACTTGATCTGGAAAGTAGTAAGTTCAAAACCCTTCCTGAACATTTAAAATTAGTATATATTGAAAATAGCAATGGCACCTTCACTTGGTCCAATCACAGATTAGGTAGCCAGCACGTGGCATGTAGGCTTGACCGTTTCCTTGTTGCGGAAGAGCTGATTGAAAGCGGCCTTTGCATGGAAAGCCTGATTCTCCCCAAAGCAGGCTCAGATCACTGGCCAGTAGCCCTCCAGATTGCCGCAGACACCGCCCCTGCGCTCAAACCCTTCCGATTCGAGAAATTCTGGCTCACCCATCCTGACTTCCAGCACCTAGAGACAACCTGGTGGCAACAGGCGGAGGTGGATCACGGAACCAAGATGTACAAATTCCAGCAACGGCTCAAAAAATTCAAACAAATGCTCAAACACTGGAACAAGAACACCTTTGGCAACATATTTCAAAGCATCAAAGACATCGAGTTCATATTAGCAGAGATCCAAAAAATTTTCATTAGTGGGACCCGAACTTCTGAGCTCATGATGGAGGAGGAGCAGTTACTTTCTCGCTTGGAACAGAGAAGACAACAGGAAGAAATCCTATGGAGACAAAAATCCTGAGTGCAGTGGCTCAAAGAGGGGGAAAAGAATACGAAATTTTTCCATCGAATAATGATCCACAGGCGGCACATCAACAGAATCACCCATATGGAGGATGAACAAGGGAACCTGCTACACGAGCACATCCGCATCGAGGAGGAGCTCACACGACGTTATCAGAATCTCATGACAGAAACTGGGCATAATCAAGAGGAGGCCATTGCCCGAGTGACCATCCACATCCCCTCTCTTGTCACCCCTGAGCATAACGTTTCCCTTACAAGACCAATCACCCAGGAGGAGGTGGATCAAGATGCAAAGGATATGCCCTCTGGAAAAGCACCAGGCCCTGACGGCTTCACAACAAACTTTTTCCATCACTGTTGGGCCATCATACGAAGGGATGTTTGGGAGGTAGTTGAGGAATCGCGGTCCTCGGGCCAAGTCCTTCAAGCCTTCAATGCCACCTTCTTCACCCTCATCCCAAAGGAGGAGTGTGTCACTAATCCCAAGAACTTCAGACCAATAGCCTTGTGCAATGTCATTTATAAGATCATAACCAAGGTCATCGCAAACTGTCTCAAGCCCATTCTACCTTTTGTCATCTCTAAGGAACAAGCTGGCTATGTAGAGGGTAGGAAAATCATGGACAGTGTCATCCTGGCTCATGAGGTCATCAGCTCTCTTAAAACAGGGAAAATCCCAGGTATGCTCATCAAACTAGATCTTTCAAAAGCCTTTGNTAGATCATGAACCTCACTTCCACGGCCTTCTTCTCGATTTTAGTCAATGGGGTTCCCTCCCGACCTTTCTCAGCCTCCAGGGGCATCCTGCAGGGTGACCCACTTTCACCCTTCCTCTTAGTCCTAATGGCAGAGGGCCTGGGTCGCTACATCAAGTCAGCAGTCCAATAAGGTAGCCTCAAAGGCCTTCCCCTACACAATATCAGACCAGCCCCCTCCCACAGTCAATTCGTGGATGACACTCTCCTCATGAACTCCCCCACTGCACAGGAGGCACAAAAGCTCAATTCCATTCTATCTGATTTCACTGAAGCCTCGGGCATGACTCTGAATTCTGAAAAATCCAAGCTCTTCTTTTTTAACACTCCCTACCCGGTACAACTACATATTTCTCGAATTCTAGGCATCCCTAGGAGCTCCCTTCCGTCCAAGTACCTAGGCATTCCCCTAACGGGAGTGCCCGCTAAGTCCATCTCTTGGGACAGCCTCCTCCTTTCGATCTCAAATCGTCTGGCCAGTTGGACCTTCAGACCCTTAAACATAACAGCCGGATTGGTTTTATTAAAGTCGGTCCTTCAGGCCCTTACCACCTACCTTTTCACAGCTCTAGCCGCACCCAAACAAATCATTAGAGCCATCAGAAATTTACAGAGGAATTTTCTCTGGCAAGGCCTAGAACCAAATAAGAAATGGGTGTTGGTAAGCTGGGACAAAGTCTGCGTCCCCAAAAGCTCGGGCGGCCTGGGGCTTCGCGACCCAAGCAAACTGAATCAGATAATGGGAGCCAAGATCTGGTGGTGATGGCTGAAAACGCCAGGTGCTCTATGGGCACGAATTTGGAGGCACAAATACGCCCCCACAATGCAGTCTGATCAATTGATTCGACACAACACCAGAATACAGGGCTCAAACATCTGGAACACTGCTTGGCAGAATAAAGATCTGGTGCAGAAACACGCTTTCTGGGAAATACGCAATGGCAGCAGTGCAGGGTTTTGGCAGGACTCCTGGCAACAACTCAAACCTTTGACTGATCTTCCTGAGCTCACACCTCTACGACAAATCCTCAATCAAACACCCTCACTAAAGGTCAAGGATCTCTGGAAACCTGGGGCAGCGAGTCAGACTTGGCGGCTATGGAAGACCTCCCATCTTGAGCTAGGAGCTCCTCCTGAGGCTGACCTCTCGGCCTGGCAAAATGAAGCAGCATGCAGGAAAATCCTCATCAAGGAGGGCCCTGACATCCTTCGATGGGGACACTCGACCTCAGGCAATTTTTCGGTAAAAGAAGCCTACTACCTCCAAGGAAACTATCACACTGAGGAAAAGGACAGCATCTGGGATAAAGTTTGGGACATAATCCTTTGGCCAAAGGTCTCCACCTTCCTTTGGCTTATCATTCACAATCGCATCCTGACTTGGGACAATCTTCGGAAAAGGGGCTTTATCGGCCCCTCCATCTGTGCTTTATGTCAATGCCAAGAAGAAACCAAAGAGCACCTCTTCAATGGTTGTCGCTATAGCCAAATGGTCTGGGATTAGGGGGCCCAAATTATGTGCAGGTCCAACCAAAATAGAGGCAGCATCTGGGACACCATTGCACATTGGGGCGCTATAGCATTTAACAATCCCATCCTGAACCATATCTGGCTACTTCTCCAGGGTCTCACCCTCTGGCAGATATGGAAGGAAAGAAACAAACGCATCTTTCACTCCAAGGACTCCCCTCTGGAGCTTACTTGGCACAGAGTGGCCACTCACATCAAGGAAACAATCCAAAGCAGGAGCTGGCAGGAGCACGATCGGGTCTGACACAATGAAGAGCTACACATCCTCCAAAGTTGGTAGCTCAATTTGAATGATCTAGTCACAGCACACGCTCCCAAGGCTCACATTCCCAGCCCCAGCACCTGGACCCCCCCCAACGGTTATGTCAAAATTAACTTCGATGGAGCCTCAAAGGGCAACCCAGGACCTGCGGGCTATGGGGCAGTGATAAAAAATTCCAAGGGAAAAATTCTGGCCATGAAAGCAGGACACATAGGGGAAAACACAAACAATGTCGCGGAGCTAACAGGTCTGCTACAGGGCCTTCAAATGGCCATATCCTTACCCAGCCACAAAGTAATTCTAGAAGGGGACTCCCAAGCCATCCTCCAACTGATCACTAAGATCCTGCACGGGGGAAATCCACAAAAGATATCTCCTAGCTGGCGGTTGGCTGGCCTACTTGAGGACTTCAACAACCTTTGCTGTAGCAGCCTAAGCATCATTCCCTCCCATGTCAAAAGGAAAGCCAATGGAATGGCTGATTATCTAGCAAACGAAGGAGTCCAAAGGCAATTGGATAGCATAATTTGGGATGCCCAATCCCCTGCAACTTCCGATCTACCACAACATTGCCAACATCTCGCCGACAAGGACTTCATGCCCCTGGATGGGGTGCCAAGTGAGCAAACGGGGCACGTGGAGGAGCAGCCCGGGCACGTGGATACGTCATCAGGAGGGCCATTAATGGAGGCCCCTCCTCCCGGCTGTGGGCAGTTAATACAACCCCCGCCTCCATGATTACTGAATGCTGATGGACCTCTTCGCATGTGGGCAATGAACGGAACGCTAGGGCAATAAGCTCTCAGCGTTAATGGCTTTCTCCGTGCTGGGATATGTTTCATACAGCCGCAAGGGTTATGGTTATGCTCATAGTTTCTTTGTGAATCCGCTGCAGTCGGCTCAACATTGCAAAGCAGGGGGCTCCTCCTTCGCGCTCGCCATGCCACGAATTAGGGGATGGCCACGGCGGGGTGCCGGCTGGTACGCAATCAAATCCCGAAGAAAGCGCCACCAAAATTTTGCCCAAGCAATTCGCACGGCTCAGAGGAAACGCAGATCCACCGCAGCCGCAACACTCTCGCCGCCTAGAACATTCGTGGAGGAGGACCTTTCTATTATGCTCCCTGCTGACTTCTCGAAAAGTCGGATGTTTGTAGTCCCCGACGACTGGGATCCTCCAATGCGCTTTGGGCACTCACAAATTGTTCACCCTTCGGACATTCCTCCATAGCCTTCTATTGCTCCGGATATGAATTACATGGCTTGCATAGTGATAGAGGAGACACCGGATAACTCTACAGGGGAGCAGGACCAAGGGATGTCGCCGGACAGCAAGACAAGAGAACAGGGGCTGAGCCGAGATGGACTGGAGCCGGAAAGAAGCTCGCCACCTTTGCCGCAACTGCTGCATCCTGAGCATCTTCAGCTAATCTTTGAAGTGCGCAGCCTTGTGGATGACCAGGCTTTTTGCGCTATGAGACTCAGCCAACGACTGGACATGCTTTACGCGGCCTACTCAAAGGCCACTCCTCGACGCCAGTGACCCACCTGGCGCAACCCTTCGTCTTCCCCGACAATGGCGGCAATCTCGACTGATTAGGTTCTAAAGTTTTCATAGTTTTAATGCTATTTCCAATTACTATGCACCAGAGCTGTAGCTCTCCTGTTTCTAGTTTAATTTGCTATAGTTTAGTTTCTTCTGAAGCTGCATACACAAAACAAATCCATGGTTTCCCTCGGGTAGGGTGGCGAAACTATACGCCTTATTTTGGTCATCACAGTGGACAGGCCAGCTATCCTGGTTTTCTCTGTTGGTAGGACAGCTGGCCTTTGCATGCCAGTTTATGTATTTTGTGACAGTATAATATAAAGGTTCTACTTTTTATTTAAAAAAAAAAAAAATAGAGCGGGATGTTACAGACTATAAATAAGATGTTTCTATGTTCACTAATATATATATATATTAACTTTGGAATCATAGACAAGCATAAAAAATATCTTCAAGTTTTGTACTCTAAAACAACTTTCATTTTGAGGAATTTGATGCCTCTTTGTGCATGATAGATCCATAATTAAGTTGGATCTAAGCTATTGGTAGGAGAAAGGGAGTGAAATAGTGTGGGTTGATCCCTCTCTTCCCATGATAGATCCACAATTAAGGTGGATCTAAGCTAGTGGTAGGAGAAATGGAGTGCAATAGTGTGGGTAGTATGGTGAGTGATGCAGGATAGGGTTAGGGTTAAATATAGGAGAGGTGGGAGTGTAATTGAGTGGAAAATTAGATCCAATACCTCTTATGCCTTCTCCACACTAGGAAGGACATGAACGAAGGTAGTATTGTGAAATGCTATCCTCATCTATTCTTAAGCTATTTTCTCAATTTAATGGATGTGTAAAAAACACTACTCATGAGAGAATTCCCACAATTCGCCATTTCCTAGTTTCAAATTTTGGGATGAATAATTGTATTTTATCTATTTATCTATTTATCTATATATGCGTGTGTGTGTGCGTGTATATATATGTATATGTATATACTTACATCTACCTTTTATATATATATATATATATATATATATATATATATATATATATATATATATGAGTGATTACATCTACCTCTCAAGACATCTACCCCATATTGAACTCTAGAGCATTTCTAGATGTAATAAACAAACTAAAATAAATGAATAACAATAATATAAATAAATTAGAATATAAATTCATTTTAATTTTAAATCATATTTTTTATTTCTACTATTTAGTAAATCTAAAATTAAAATAAAGTATATTAATAAAAATATAGAATTAAAATTAATTATGTTAATAAAAATAAAATATTATAAATATAAAATTAATTTTTTCAATAAAAAATTCATTACATTTATATTATAACAATTATTTTTTAATTAGAAAAATATTATTTACATACTTTTAATATTTCACATAAAGCATTTTTTTATTATTCAAAAATTGTTGAAAGTTTATTCTCTTAGAAATAATAATATTACATTATTCAATATTTTTCTAAATTTTTAATAAAAATATTATATTTATATTCCATTAACTTATATTATTATTAGTACAAAAAATGAATCGAAATAACACAATAATGTAGGAGTGAAAAATRTATTGACAGTAAAGTTTTTGCACAATCATGATAAGACCRTTTAAATATCTAATAATTAATAAGAAAAATGATGCAGCTATATAGCTATATAATTGGTTTTTCATTTAATGATTTTTKTTTTTTAAATATAAATTAGTTCATTATAACYTCCATCCCTMCCCTTTTCCTCAACATATTATTTGATGTCCTCTTCCTCAACAATATTATTTGAATTTTGTTATACTGCAACAATCTGATTCTATCCCATGATTATACCTTGCGAAAAGACATTATACCTTAAAAATAAATAATCCCTAGTAACACAAAAGAAATTCAGTGGAATCTAGCCACATTAAACTCATGCAAAGGTGACTACTTTTATTCCATTTTGAAATAGAAATTAGTTCATTATAACTTCCATCCATGTCCTCTTCCTCAACCATATTATTTCGTGTCCTCTTCCTCAACACTATTATTTGAATTTTGTTATAATGCAGTAGTGAGATCTGATTCCATCCCATGATTATACCTTGTGAAAAGACATTGTACCTTAAAGAAATAATACAAATACCTAGTAACACAAAAGAAATTCAGTGGAATCTAGCCACATTAAACTCATGCAAAGGTGATTAGTTTAATTCCAATTTGGATGACTCCTTTAATTTTGCTTTCAGTATCCTTATCACCCCGTGAAACCCTAAATCCATTACCTCAAATATCAAAAAATGAGATTCTCTACACATTCAAATTTCCAATTTTAATCCAGATATAATTAGCTTTTAAGATCATTTTCCTGAAACATTTAAAAAAGTAGTAGAAACATTTTAAAAAGTTAGATATATTCTTGAGAACTTTAAAACACGGATAATGCTATCAATTTCTCAACTTATGATAAGCAGAAGATACGCATCATTGTTAATACACAACCTCCAAATCTTTGTAAAGAAAGCCGGTATTTACTAATATTTCAGAAAAAGTAAAGAGGAATAATAAATACACAGGATATTTAACCAAGAAAATACAACTAAATACACCGTTTCTAAGATATGAACCTATTCAACAGTTAAAAGCTTTAGATTTTGGCAAATGCCGACACTATACTGTCCGTAAGTTGTCTAAACAGACATATCTCCCTGAAACAACCTGTGAATACTCTCTAATGAAATTATAATCACCAATAAATGGAAATCAAACAGGCCTTCTGGAGATTTTAAGCTAATGAATTTCTTCTAATGTTGAGCACAAGTAAATTTTCAGTTCAACCAAATCTTTTTACTTATTCTTCAACAGGAGCCTACCTTAAACCCTATAAATCGAAAAATGCATGTACTTCTTGGAAAAGGATTCTACCTGCTTTTTCCCTTCAAAACAACTTAAACAGATTATGACCTTAGCACACCGTTTTCATTATCTCATCCTCATCATTCATGGAAACGCTTCATATGTCATCCTTATAATTCATGGACACGTCTCAGATGAAATCCCAGGTTCCATACCATCGACCACAGTGCATAAAAAAATATATTCAAACTTTAGACAATGAAAAACAATTGATACACTAAAAATAAAAATGGATTAATAGAGAAAACCAATTAAGAGAATAGAGAAAACAGATTGCTATATGTAATCAAAACATACAACACCATTGAATCCTTGTCATCAAATTACCCAAAAATAACTGTCTCCACTCCTCAATCAATCAGACTTTGACACTCCCAGACCAAAGTTTCCATTGAATCCTTGTCATCAAATTACCCAAAAATAACTGTCTCCACTCCTCAATCAATCAGACTTTGGCACTCCCAGGCCAAAGATAAACTTTGTCTCGGTTTCTTTGCCCTACAACCTGCAATTAATTCCCAAAAAGTGCCTCGTAAACTGTGCCCAACCGTACCGTCATGCACCTGCTCCTGTTCACTAACGGATTCAAAATTTAAATAAATTTCGTGGGTGGTATAACTAATATGGTTGATTGGCCTAGTTGTTGGCAGAGTTATAGTTAAGATAGCTATAATGGAGGACGTCTTGGGGTCGAGCTTGCTGGCCTCCCCTTTTGGGTGTTGGTTATAATTTATGTGTATATATGCATATGGTGGTTCTGCCAACTTTTAGCAATGGTTTATATATATCTGTTGGGCAGCATATTTGTTGGGCTTTGCTAGATTTGCTAGACCAGTATTTATTTTTTTATTTTTGGCTTTTGGATCTCGAGCTCTCATTGGGAATTTTCCCACTACCATGTGGAAACCCATGACTAGGCCACGTGGCATCCAACCATTAGGCCATGCCAACCAATTCTATAGTCACCTACCACATCAACATATGGCCTGCCACCTCAGCTTCCATATTAGCCTACCACTTCATCCTGCCACGTCACCTACCACGTCACTGTATGGTCTACCATGTGGCTGTATGGATTGCCACGCGACACTTTTTCATTGGTCCACGGATTGACCCGGAAAATCCAAAAACAAGTGACACATGACAACCTCCCGTATTGCCACGTCACCATGCTGACATCAACATGACATGTGTCACCTCTTGCATGTGCCACGTACATTGTATGGATGCTGATGTCATATGTACTGATGCTGACATCTGYAGTACGGAYGCTGACTCATCCCCTGCTGATTGGATTAGGTTGACCAAACTTTGACCACAAATATCTTTTGATCTGTAACTATGTTTGACGAGCTGTTTACGTCGTTGGAAAGCTTGCGACACGTTCTTTGCGATGATTCCATTTTCATTGAGTTTTGAGGACTTTGAATTTTTTCCCTTTCTTTGTCTACTGAGGCCATTCTGAGCTTCATGAGTTTTTTTTGCGAATTCTGAGTTGTCCTTAGTTTTCTATGGATACTTTTTGGATTATTATACCTCATCAATCCGTCATTGTCCAATGTATAACCTTTAAAAATTGGTACGATCATGGTATCTTGTCCAATATTTTCCTTAACCTTTTTATACCAATCATCATTGACTTGTATAGTTAGAATCTTTTCTCGGAGATTCGTCTGAAGAGGTATTACCGAGAATATGTGTGGTCTTTAGCTCAACGCATTTTCCACTCTGTTCACCGTACCTTTTATGCACGTAATATCGAATTAGTATTTGCTAAGTTTTCCTGACCAACACGTTTGTCGTGCGTTCAAGTCACTCTGCCTAAATATATGCTGCAGTCCACAATGATCTTCCTTTAGTTTGAAATTTCATCCAATCAGATAGTGTCTCCATTCTCTCAAGGCATATACAATTTCCAATAACTCCAAGTCATGCGTTGCGTAGTTCTCCTTTATGATTTATCAATTTCCTTGAAATGTAAGCGGTCACTTGACCGTCTTGCATCAAAACTCCACCTAAACCTTCCTTGGATGCGTCCGTGCATACCAAGAATTCCTTGTCCATGTCGGGGAATTTTAGTATTGGTGTTGTCATCAATAACTCTTTAAGTTTCTAAAATACTTCTCTGCATTTCTTTGTCCTAACAAACTTCTTGTTT
>JASDQU010819011.1:10777-25233 GCA_032191745.1 Picea mariana | reverse complement strand
GGTCACTTGACCGTCTTGCATCAAAACTCCACCTAAACCTTCCTTGGATGCGTCCGTGCATACCAAGAATTCCTTGTCCATGTCGGGGAATTTTAGTATTGGTGTTGTCATCAATAACTCTTTAAGTTTCTAAAATACTTCTCTGCATTTCTTTGTCCTAACAAACTTCTTGTTTTCTTTTGCAATTCTGTAATCAGATTTTCTATCCTTGAAAATCCTTCGAAGAATCATCGGTAATATCCAGCTATAACCATAAAGCTACGTACTTCATGTACGTTTGTCAGTGCATGCCATTCCATGATAGCCTTTACCTTCACTGGATCCACAATGATACCTTCATCAGATATGATATGTCCCAAATAATGAATATTTAATTGGTAAGAAGAACATTTCGACAGTTCTTGCACAAATTTTTTTCTCATAGAAATTGTAGTACCAATCTTAAATGTTCTTCATGTTCCTCTTTCGTCCGAGAATAAATCAATATGTCATCAATAAATATTTGAGCAAACTTGTCCAAGTATTCGCAGAACACCCTATTCATCAAGTTCATGAATACCCCAGGGGCGTTTGTCAGTCCAAACAGTAGAACTGTAAACTCATAGTGTCCGAACCTTGTCTTAAATGCAGTTTTAGGAATATCTTCATCTTTAATTCATAAGGGGTGATATCCTAATCTCAAGTCAATCTTTGAAAACATAGTCGCTCCCTTTATCTGATCAAAAACATCGTCTATTCTTGGCAACATATACTGGTTCTTGATCATCGCTTTGTTCAATTGACGGTAGTCAATACAAAGTCTCCACGATCCATTCTTCTTTTTTACAAAAATAACTGGTGGACACCAAGGTGACACACTTGGACGTATAAGTCCCATGTCCAACAATTCCTTCAATTTCATTTTCAACTCTTTCAAATCTAGCGTTGACATCTGATATGGTGTTCTTTCTATCAGTTTGGTTCCAGGTTTCAAGTCGATTATAAACTCCAACTCTTTTTCAAGTGAAAAACCTAGTAACTCTCTTGGAAACATGTTTGGAAAATCTCGTACTACTGGAAGGTATTCTAATCCTTCTGCCTTGCCCTTTTTGTTTAACACTAAGATTACATATAACTTACATCCTTTGTGCATGCTCTTTTGTAGCTGTAGAGAAGAAATGAACCTCAAGGAAACTCCCTGGTTTCTTCCTACAATCACTTTTCTCTGTCCCACATCATCTGCTAAACTTAACGGTTTCATCTTACAGTTGAGTATCACATCATGCGATTCCAACCAGTCCACACCGATCACTATGTCATAATATCTTAAGATCGTGACATAAGGCCTATCTTTATTACAAAATTTCCCAAGTTAATACTACAATCAAATTTTTTTTTCCCTACTGTTTAACTATTCCTCCGCTATGAGGACCTTTTGAACTGCATCATGTAACATTTAAGGCATTAGGCTCCTGACTTTTGCTTGAAGGTTGAAGTTGAGGTCGAACAAAAACTAGTTGACCTTTAAATTTTCTTTGTTTAGATGTGGATCATACCTAAGTAGTTCTATGATCGTGGCCTCATACTTCGACACCACAAAAACACATTGTCGTAAGGCGTTGAACTCATTAAGCTGGAATTCAATGAATTCCTTGAAAAACTTTCTCTCCCGAAATCATTCCTCGAACAAATCACATGACAAGTATTTGACGACCATGTTTAGTTGAGGTAGGACCGTCTTCCACCATAGAAAAACACTCTCCGTCAACTGAAATACCACGATGAAGAATTTCGTGTTGGAGGTGTAATCACGAAGTGAGAATCACATCACCATGTTCTCCAACCATGCCTCAGTGGCTAAGCCATCAGTGGCACCCATGAAATCAAGAAACTTCACCTTCTCGAGTTCTTTGTGTATTCTACTNACACCACAAAAGCACATTGTCGTAAGGCGTTGAACTCATTAATCTGGAATTCAATGAATTCCTTGAAAAACTTTCTCTCCCGAAATCATTCCTCGAACAAATCACATGACAAGTCTTTGACGACCATGTTTAGTTGAGGTAGGACCGTCTTCCACCATAGAAAAACACTCTCCGTCAACTGAAATACCACGATGAAGAATTTCGTGTTGGAGGTGTAATCACGAAGTGAGAATCACATCACCATGTTCTCCAACCATGCCTCAGTGGCTAATCCATCCGTGGCACCCATGAAATCAAGAAACTTCACCTTCTCGAGTTCTTTGTGTATTCTACTACTACCAACTCGAGTGCGCTGTGAACCCTCATTGGGTACATATGCTCTGCCCTTATCTCTATCCAATCGGTTAATCAAGGCCTCTGACATCCTTTGAAAGGATCTCATCATACCAACCACATCTTCCACATTGATCTGCTCAACCTAATAGTATGGTCATCTCCTTGAGGATTAGATTCCTCTAGCGTGGATACACTCGGGGGAGGCATACCTCGTCTCCCCACACCTCGACATCTACTCATTCGATGTCCTCTAACCATGATTGTCGCATGAACAATTTAAAAATTTATTGGTGATATGATTTTAATCAAATTTTAACACAATGGAAGGTGTAACGGTCCAATGTCATAGGGTTGAACCCGCTCTGATACCATATGTAAAGACCCCTCCGTTATGACAACAATTAGTGATGTACAAATAGGTAAATATTTTTTTTTGAAACAAACAACTTTACGACAAGTGACATGCATCACAACATAAATTTATAACTACTCAATCAACTTCATCACAATCAACAGAAAGAAACATCACTATTATTCAATCAACCATATCTCAAAATGATAACATAAGGAAACTGCTCGCCCAACCTATTTTGCATGGTTATAAGGACCTTCAAGACACATAAGAAATGCTCAAGTCCAGGATTCATCCCATTGATTTTGACCATTTAAGGTCTTAGGACTGGCGACTGTTCTGAGGAACAAGAAAGTATCTAAATCCCATTAATTAAATCATACACTACTATTCAAGAGTAGAATCATCAACGTACTTAATCATCAATTCATCATAGTGCAAATAATAATCTACTCTACTTAATAAATCTTTGAAATAATGCTTAAGTGTAATTTCGAATAAGAAATTAATACATAAAGATTAATAAGAACCACATTAGTATAATTACAATTTTATGAGTGGACAGAGATCTAATTCAATCTTCATTAGTGTCTTGTCAAGTCAATCTCAGTCTAGGTCACGCATCAACTGAGTTTCCACCATTTGCAATAAAAACAACTTCTATGTAACTCAACCATGTACCTTACTAACATGATATATCTTAATTAGGAATTCATAGGTACTTCAGATCCTAGTTACACTTCCAATCATAAAATTCCATAAGAAGATTTAATGTCTTCCTTAAACACCACATACGAAATTCAATGCCACTTTAAATATCCTCTTTAACTATAAGAAATCAATCATAATTAACAATTTATAAGAAGTTTACTGCTTGCATATTCATTTAAAAAGAACTAAGAGGTTGAATCATAACAAACAATATGGAAATATTCCAAGACTACCTTACATTTCCATTGCAAGAAACTATAAGAATTTCAAATCCATAATTAAGAATTAGATAAGATAATTTATATTCTATCTTTCATATCCATATATAAGGACAATTAAAGAAGATCAAGTTTTATTTAAACAATAAAATGAAGAACCCAATGTTGACTTATAAACCCAATTAAAATAACTAAAGGAATACCTAACAATAATATAATAATCCAATGTCAACTTACAATTCCATTCAAATTTATTGAGGAAGACCCAATCTTATCCAACCATATACGAGGATGCAATTTCTATCTTAAGAATTCATTAAAGGAGTTAAGGGAATACCATCTGTAATAAGTAAATGGTAGAAGTCAACTACCCTACCCTACATATCCATTTAAGAGAATAAAGAGAGACCCAAGTCTTTTAACAATATATAAAGAACTCAATACTAATTTACAATCCATTTAAGAATTGACAAAATCAAAGTCTTATTAAACCATAAATAAATCACTCAAAGGATAATTCATAAATCCATTTAAAAATTTAGGAAGAAAAATCTTAATTGACCATAAATAATAATATTCAGAGGCTAAATCACATATCCATAGTAAGGAAACAAGGAGGAGTTCGAGAATCTATCCCAGCCCCTGATCCAGTGTGCAGAAAATTTTGAAATTCGTTCCAGACCTCAATCCAGCCCTACATCCGACACTTAATCTGACCCTCCATCCGACACTTAATTCGACACTCCATCCGGACCTTGACACAGAACTAAATTTCTGAAATATTTGAATTTAAAAATTTACAAGGAGAGAATCGATTTCAAAATGGTTAAGCCTTAAGGAAGGGACCATAAGTAATGCAGAGACACTCAGGAAGGTCAAGTTATTTGTTGTGGCCCCAAATTCACTCCACGAATTATAATACTTCGAAATTAAAATTCAGAAATTAAACATAAATAGAACATAATCGCCCAATTAAGTTATGGGATTGTATTCTGAAAACATCAAGGGAAATACCACAATTACAGAGTTGCAATCCTTGATAGCAATAACTATAGAAGAAAATTCATAAGCTTCTAGAGTGAACCAATAGAACACCCAATCTGGGTTTATAAAATTTAAGACATTGAAAGAGGATTTGAACAATCAAAAGTAAATTTCTGGGTAATTCAAAAGATGGGGCAACAGTCACACAGAGTTACAAAACTCCAAATCGCAGAAAAATTAAAGCATGGAATTCAAACCAGATTCAGATTTATACAAAACAAAGCGAATTCGCCCAACATTAACTCACAAAATTGCATTTAATAAGTAAATCCTCCTATCGTTTTACTATTGAAATCATAAATTAGATTTAGAATTGTAAATGATTTTACCTTTCTTAAATGCTAATCGAAATTCAAGAACAAGCGTCAAGAATTAAAACTACACAATCACCAATTTGATCCAATGAAATGCATAAATAAACTAGCCTCAATCTAGTAATTGAATCCGTGCACAACCCAATCCGACACTCAATCCAACACCTAATCTGACCCTTGATCCGGCCCCTGTTATGACCCTTGATTCATAACTAATTTATGATAAATTCAATTTTAAAAAAATAGGAAGCAAATAGAATTTGGAAATGGTTAAGCTTTAATGAAGGGATGGTAAATAATTGCAGGCACACTCAAGAAGTAAATCTGTGGTTATATTCCCCGAATTCATTCTCGAATTAAATCCAAACAAATAAAAGAATTTTTCCATATTACAATTTAGGAAATAACGGATTCTAAAATTAAAATTCTGGGTTGTTCAATGATTTCGTCATTAATCAAATGAGAATTCTACAATTGAGTTAGTCTAAATAAGCACACGCCGCCACATATTTTTGATCATTACACATGACAAAAATGAATTTGTTGGGTTTAAAAAATAGGAGTAATTACATCGCTGTGAAAATTTGCATAGTTTCCAAATTCATTACAATAAAGAGATACGCTGAGAGCTTCTTCTTCCAATAGTCAACAACAAATTCTTTTCCAATAGAATTTAATTTATTCAAGCATAAGCAACTAAGGAATTCAAGGATAATAAGAACTCATTAATGGAATTTCATTATACAGGAATTTATTGTTCACAAATTACCAACGCAAACCTATATAAAAAAACATTCTCTCGAATACATGATGCATTCCAGAGCATAAATTCACAACTATATAGATTGAAAAGTTTAAATAAAAATTTGATATGCCAACAATGGCAGTGATCAAGAATTTCGTACTCAATTTTTCTTATATCAACTAGTAGTAAAAGTTCATTGAGAAATTAAAAGGAAAGCAATTATCAAGGTTTTCTTCTAGATCTTAACCAATACGGAACTTGCCAATATAACTTGGAATTACAACACAATTTAAGTTGGATTTCTACAACTCTTATTATACAATAAAATCTTAATGCAATTAAAAATCTCAAATGAAAATACGGTAACCGACAACAAAGAATCAAAGATGTTCTTCAACAAAAGCGCTCCTTCCTTTCTCCTTCTTTCTAATCGTTGAGACTTCACCGATACCTCCCAGCCAATGCTAGAGATCTTCTTCTTCCTCCTTAGCCCCCCGACCCACAAAGAGGCCAAGCAAACACAACGAGAAATACTCTAGCTTCAAGCTTTCCTTGCAAAGTAGATCCACCACTCTAGATCAATCTTGGTATCCCAACTCTCACAAGTAAAACTAATCAAAAATAATTTGGCAGCATAACTTTACCAATAACCAGTGTGATACCTTTCCCATCTAGACCATTTGATTTATAGGAATTTCCTCAGTGACACATCCCCACTTGCACAATTAATTACATATTTTATTTAAAATTTAAAAGTCAATTTCCCTCACAATTCCCAAATGTGCTCTTTAAATCCCTCCTAGTTGTCTCTTTATTCCCTAGATTCTTATTTAATGATTGACGCCTTACTAAATATTATTTAGAGTTAAAATATGAGTCGTCTCCTAGTTAAACTAGTGGTAGTTTGACTCTAGATACCATTCTATGTGTACGCCTACTCTCTCATGCTTTATTCCTTTCTTACTTTAAAATTTCAATTTGGTATTTTCTTGCACATATGAGTAGTAAATCAAATCTTTAGATTATTCCACTTCCTTAATTCTTAATTTGATTTACCTATCCCTTTTAATTTAATTAATAATTTACTTTAGTTTCCTTATAAAAACTTAGAATTAGGCTTAATTTATTTCCCCCTTTTTTTTAATAGGCTTATACTTTTATTGGGATTTTTAATTAATAAATTCATTCTTTAATTAATTAAATAAATCTAGAAGACCTAATTTTTTTTTTTTTAAGGTTTAATTATTCTCTCAAGATTTTCTAGGCCACCTAGATTCATTGCCTTGAGTTTAATTTATGTGATGTGCTCTTCAAGATGTAAGTCCGTGCTCCAAGGGTGCCACTTGCCTTTGACTGGTTTTGGTAGTTCTCCAACCCTTGGAGTCAACACTCCATTCAGGAGACCTTGTGAGCGATTAAGGGCTTCTAAGGAATAAAGACATCACCTTATTGCACACCCTTTAGAAATCTTTGTGAGTGACTGTCTTAGTCTTTCCTCACAACATCATGGACCTCTCGAACCAGGTAATCATTAACCTACAATTCGAATCACGACATGAGTGCTAGTAGGCTCTGACAAGGACACTGCAACACCTCTCCCTCAATATCGGGTTTTCTGTGCATGGTCCCTTTACTCTTTATGTGAGTCATATCATCAAGCATTTGTTAGCTTCTATCCATCAACTAAACGATTTCAATAATCCATATACAAAATCATACTATAATCAATCATATGTCACATTGTATAAAATGAAATAGTCAAACCAATACAATCTACTCCTTGACTCAATCCGGAGTCCAAGGAGGTCTGTTGATGCCATCAACATCTATAATATGTCACGTGTCTTGCACACTTGGGTAAATTCGTCAATAACATCTGTCAATACATATATCAAGTAACAATAAATCACAACCCATCAACATCATCATGAAAATCCATAGTTGAAACAAATAACACTGTATTATAACTGGATCACTTACACACAAGTGTCCTCAAAGAATACGTCGATAACACATGCTTAGTATATATATATATATATATATATATATATATATATATATATATATATATTAACTCCGGAATCATCGACATGCATAATTTTTTTTTCTTAGTTTTGCATAATAGTGGAATAGTGTGGGTAATATGGTGAGTGATGTAGGATAGGGTTAGGGTTAAATATAGGAGAGGTGGGAGTGTAATTGAGTGGAAAATTAAATGTAATACCTCTTATTCCTTGTCCACACTAGGAAGGACATGAACGAAGGTAGTATTGTGAAATGTTATCCTCATTTGTTCTCAATCTATTTTCTCAATTTAATGGATGTGTAAAAACACTACTCATAGCCATCTCCTAGTTTCAAATTTTGGGATGAATAATTGTATTTTATCTATCTATCTATCTATTTATCTATATATGTGTGTGTGTGTGTGCRTGTGTATGTATATGATTACATCTACCTTATATATATAATGTTATGTATGTATGTGATTACATCTACCTCTTAAGACATCTACCCTATATTGAATCCTAGAGCATTATAGATGTAATAAACAAAGTAAAATAAATAAATAGCAATAATAAAACTATTTATAATAAAATAAATTARTATATAAATTCATTTTAATTTTAAATCACATTTTTTTATTTCTACTATTTAGTAAATCTAAAATTAATACAAAGTATATTAGTAGAAATATAGATTTAAAATTAAGTATATTAATAAAAATAAAATATTGTAAATATAAAATTAATTTTTTTCAATAAAAATTTCTTTACATTTATATTATAACAATTATTTTTTAATTAAAAAAATAAAATATAGATTAAAAATTAAGTATATTAATAAAAATAAAATATTGTAAATATAAAATTAATTTTTTCAATATTTTTTTTTTTACATTTATATTATAATAATTATTTTTTAATGAATTTTTTTTTTTTTACACACTTTTAATGTTTCAGATAAAGCATTTTTTATTATTCAAAATTTGTTAAAAGTTTTTTCTCTCATTAAATATTTATATTTAAAAATAATAATATTACATTATTCAATATTTTTATAATTTTTTAATAAAAATATTATATTTTTGCTCCATTAACTTATATTATTATTATTTATTATAAATATGTTTTAATTACATATACACAATAATGTATACCTAAAATGTATTGAAATAACACAATAATAATGTATGAGTGAAAATGTATTGACCCCAAAGTTTTTGGACAATCATGATAGAACATTTAAATATCTAATAACTAATAAGAAAAATGATGCAATTATATTTAATGTTCTTGAGGTGTAGGACAGTCGGTGATAAAGTGTGTTGTTAAGCCACTTCATGTTGAAAAGTCACCCCTCAAGCCCGGTGCGAAGCGGTTTCTCAAGCCACAAGTTAATCCCAATGCCAACAGGTTCAACCACATTAACAAACAAAAAAAAAATGATGCAGTTATATAATTGTTTTTTTTCATTTAATATTATTTTTTCTAAAATATAAATTAGTTCATTAAAAATTTCATCTCTGTTCTCTTTTTCAACCATATTATTTGATGTCCTCTTTTTCAACCATATTATTTGATGTCCTCTTCCTCAACAATATTATTTAAATTTTGTTACATTGCAACAGTGAGATCTCATGCAGTTATATAATTGTTTTTTTATTTAATATTTTTTTTTCTAAAATATAAATTATTTCATTATAACTTTCATCTCTATCCTCTTCCTCAACCATATTATTTGATGTCCTCTTCCTCAACAATATTATTTGAATTTTATTACAGTGCAGCACTGAGATCTGATTCTATCCCATGATTATACCTCTTAAAAAGATATTGTACCTTAAAGAAATAATACTTAGTAACACAAAAAAAAATCAGTGTAATCTAGTCACATTAAACTCGTGCAAAGGTGATTACTTTAATTCCAATTTAAAATATAAATAACTTCATTATAACTTTCATCGCTGTCCTCTTCCTCAACCATATTATTTGATGTCCTCTTCCTGAACAATATTATTTGAATTTTGTTATGAGATCTGATCCTATCCCATGATTATACCTTGTGAAAAGACATTGTACCTTAAAGAAATAATACCTAGTAACACAAAAGAAATTGGGTGGAATCTAGCCACATTAAACTCATGCAAAGGTGACTACTTCAATTCCAATTTGCATGACTACTTTAATTTTACTTTCAGTATCCTTATCATCCCGTGAAACCCTAAATCYATTACMTCAAATATCAAAAAATCCRATTCTCTACAAATTCAATTTTCCAATTTTAATCCAGATATAATTAGCTTTTAAGATCATTTTCCTGAAACATTTAAAAAAGTAGGTAGAAACATTTTAAAAAATAAGCAAAACACGGATAAATGCTATCAATTTCTCAAGTTATGATAAGCAAATGCTATCAATTTCTCAAGTTATGATAAGCGGAAGACCCATCATTGTTAATACACAACCTCCAAATCTTTGTAAAGAAAGCCGGTATTTACTAATATATCAGAAAAAGTAAAGAGGAATAATAAATACACAGGACATTTAACCAAGAAAATACACCGTTTCTAAGATATGAACCTATTCAACAGTTAAAAGCTTTAGATTTTGGCAAATAGATTTTCAGTTCAACCAAATCTTTTTACTTATTCTTCGACAGGAGCGGACCTTAAACCCTATAAATCGAAAAATTCATGTACTTTTTGGAAAAGAATTCTACCTGCTTTTTCCCTTCAAAACAACAGCTTAAACAGATTATGACCTTAGCACGCCGTTTTCCTTATCTCATCCTTATAATTCATGGACACGCCTCAGATGAAATCCCAGGATGACATACCATCGACCACATTGCATAACAAACTATATTCAAACTTTAGACAATGAAAAACATACGATACAGTACGAATGGATTAATAGAGAAAACCAATTACCAGAATGGAGAAAACCTTTTGCTATATGTCCTCAAAGGACATAAAAATGGCAGAACCCATGACAATTTGTTTGAAAGATATTAAAATTGTTTACATGTCTTTAAAAGAAAAATAGTAGGTGGTATATAAGACGGAAGGATTATAATTCTTTGGCGTATATTTCTTGGGAAGAGAATTTAAAAAATATATAAACATTAGAATATGAAAAATAGCAACTCTTTGGCGTATTAAAAAGAAGGCTTGAAATTGTCCGTTTATAAGAATAATACTTATTGTAACAGCCACGGAATTATAATCATTTGAGAACTGGTTCATTATTGTAACAGCCATAAAATTATAATAGAACGCAGGATCGTTTAAACATGAAATTACCCATTAAATTATCATATACATATGATTGCTTAATCAAAGAAGCTGAACTAACATAAACATATCAGTGCCATTATATTTAAATTTGTGACATATTATAACATATGGTTGTTTCATCTAAGAAGCTGACAGCTAACGCAGCAAAAAATAAAATAGACTTATCACTGTCATTGTATTTAAATTTGTGAAGAACTACATTTATGAATCAGAAGCAAGCCTGGTTTTATGAGTAAAAAGATTTTGCATATGCGTATCATTATTTCCAAAAAGGTCAATAGTCATTATTTCCAAAAAGGTCAATAGTCATTCAATGCATCGTATATGATCAATCAGCCAAGAAATAAAACATGAGTAATCTCTTTTTTCTCATCAAGTAATACATCCATCCATTTGTCACAACTTCAAAAAAAAAACTGGAAAACATTTTACTCAAAAGAAACCTGGTTGTTGAATTTCTCATTATTAAGGTGTATATTTATTGACAATGGGCACATTTAATTACTTAGGCGTACATCTGATAATGAGCACATTTAATAGGTTTTCAATGGGCACATTTAATAGGTTTTTAGTTTTTAATAAGTTTTTTATGGACGAGATTAAATATGCTTAGAATATTCTTAGTCGTCACAATAAATGAATGGCTCTGATTTCATCCATTAACTTCTGAGCTCTTATAAAAACATCCTTTTATATGTTTACTTTTTTACATTTACCTAATGTTATTTAAAAATTACTGTGTTCATTGCCACATCTACTTGATTAGAAAATATTAAGATATTCACACAAGTATTAAGGCGTTTCATAATTTACAGTGCATGCTTGCGTTTTTAACAGCCGTAAACGCCTTAATAGCTGTGCTAGTTTTACGAACCATCCGCATTTAATGCTACAAGCAAGCATTCTTCGTATTTGTCCACGCTTTTACGATGTTCAGGACGAGAATTAAGGCCTGGAAAGACAGAGTAAAGAGTTAATCATTGCGAAAATAAATTGAGTAGTGCGGCCATAATTCATCTATAAAAAAAAATAGGTTAAAAACAGTCTTGAAGCATATAAATGTTACCCTGCTTAATTATCTTTGATATGGAAATCCGGGATTGCAACACAAGGTTGCCCCTAACCTTTCCCCGAAACATTTCATTGATTTGGAAAACTGAATATCGTAAATCATTTTTCTTCCACATATGATATATGACCAGCTTTCCATTTACGGACATGAACTGACATCTATGTGCATTTTTGTGAAAACTCCTGTCAATCCCTTCCAACATAAACCAAACATCCTTGTCCGGATCATAAGCCCCGATGCTTTTGATGTATCTCCTGTTGCACATACTCAAGGTGACAAGTAATTAACATGTTTTGCACAACAGCTGCCCTAATGCATTTCCACCAACCTTTGATCAGATTCTCTGAAACGGGAGTCCAAGAATTTGACATGACATCAAATGTAATTCCTTTACGAGGTCCTCTTACAAATATTTTGTTTCCCCAAGACTGTCTATAGATATCACCATCCATAACCAACCAACAACAGTATAGACATTTTTCATGGTTAACTAAATATTTTTAATTCATTAATTATTAGATTTATTTGTATTTTTGTTAATTAAATTGGAGATTAAAGACGATATTATCATTAAATATATTTAAACCGCTCAATTGTGTATCTTTCATTTCAATTTCAAAATAAAAATACTTATCCACTTTATTATTTAATATATTTAAAAAAAAATATTTTAATATCCATTTATAAAGTTGATCAAATTATAACAAGTAACTAAAGATGGAAATACTTTTTTTAAAATGGACGTGAAAGTGATTAAATTTTCAGAGGTAGTGTGAGTTTTGCATGGATCAAAGTTTCACGCATTTCAAAACTTTATTCATGGGTTTTGCCCCATTTTAAACCAACCCAGATGCTCAAAAAATCTATCCGAATTTTCAATTGATTGGAAATTTAAAAGCGGATCACCAAAAAACCTTCTCAAAATTCTCGATTACTTGAAATCATCTAAAAACGTGCCAAAAAATAATTCAAGAAAAAATATTGCTCGAATTAACCCACTCCAATTATAACCATTAACTCGAAATGAAAATACAATATATTTTTTTAAATCAATCTTATATAATAAATGACTTTAAAATGTACGACAAAAACATGGTACTTATAGAAGATACAACACAAAATGCAAACACAACCATCTAGGAGTTTTAAATAATTTTTATAAAAAGGTTACTTCAAAAAATAAACTTATAATTTTCAATATAATGGAATTTACACCATAAACATCTTAAATAACTAAAAATCATCTCATACATAATTTACAACTAAATGCAACTAAATGGATAATAAAAATCATCTCATACATAATTTACAACTAAATGGATAAAGTGTACTAGTTACATTTTTACAACTAAATGGATAAAGTGTACTAGTTACAGTTTCTTTATTAAACATGGAGTTTATATATATATAGAAAGAGGTGTAGATCCATTATAACTTTAGATCTGTCACATGATGAAAAATGTTTAAATAACTAAAAATCATCTCATACATAATTTACAACTAAATGCAACTAAATGGATAAAGTGTACTAGTTACATTTTTACAACTAAATGCAACTAAATAGATAAAATGTACTAGTTACAGTTTCTTTATTAAACATGGAGTTTATATATATATAGAGAGAGGTGTAGATCCATTATAACTTTAGATCTGTCACATGATGAAAAGTGTAAACCTTTTTTAAAATAAAAAATATGAAGAAACTTTTACATGAAATTTAATCCTTGTTTTGTATAAGATAGATTCAAATTTAAAATGGATCATGATGACATACTACCAATAAATGTCTTTTGTATAAGATAGATTTAAATTTAAAATGGATCATGATGACATGCTACCAATAAATGTAAAAATTACATATTGGTTGCATTATTTCTTATTCATATATAATTAAATGGTTTTCTTACTTTATTGCATTGTCAAATATTGTAAAATGTTGTGTTGCTCTTTAATTACATTGAAGCACTTATGCTAAACAATGTGAAAAAATATTGTTGCTTTAAACGACATAACATGCAATTATATTTATTATTTCAAAATATTACAATGCACATGATTACACTACACATTTGTTCTTTACAAATATATACACATAGGATATTTACACATAATATATGCATCGATTCTTAGTAACAAATAATGGTGTCGACTTCCCATCTCAAGTATTTGAAATTTCACTTACCTCCAATGAACATGACAATATACGCACTCGTTCATACAAATTATATGAGCATTGGTGTGCCATATAGAAAAAGAATGACACAATGCATAATATTTGTACAAGCACTAGTGTTGCATGAAAAAAACAATAGGATCTAGTTTGTACATAAACTGAAAAAGCACAAGCAATGCATACAATACAAAATGTGGAAGTGGTGTGTAATAATTATAAGAGAATTGACGCTTTTTAGTTTTGTGTATGCATTGGTTCAGGTTACTTATGAATGCACTAGTGTGTAGG
>JASDQU010819010.1:0-35323 GCA_032191745.1 Picea mariana | reverse complement strand
CTGTTGAGTTTAAGAGGGAGTGTTAAATATAATGTAACCTCAACAGGTTGACTGTACACTGCCAGCTGTCCTAGCCAGCAGTACTTTCTTTTCTTATTTTTCTTGAGCCTATTTAGCTCAGCTATATCCCTTTTCATAGCACTTACTACTTCAGAACTTCTTCATGTACTCGTTTTGTACTCTTATTCTTATATTCTAATATATTGTTTTCTGTTCTATTCTTTCTCTCTGCATTTCTTGCTTCACAATTTATCACTCTCTTGCATAGCAGTTTTTCTCCCTTGATTTCCTCACTGCTCTTCACATTTGTTTTCTGGCAGGGTTATCAAAGCATGAGCAGACTGGGAAAGATAAAGATACTTTTGTCTCTAAATGGCTAATTGACCCTTCACCTTCTCCCTCCTCAGGCTCTATCAACATTCGCGCTTGGGTATTCTCGCAAATGCATCTGGCAGCAACGACTCTTCATCTCTTTGGCGGCTCTTGTAGTTTCTGGTCGTTGTTGGCGGTTTTCTTTTGTATCTCTTGCAGTTTCTGATGAAGTAGGCGTACAACAATAGTAACTATTTTAAAAAATGAAGAGAGGATGGGAGGAGCTGTTTATGGAGCCATGTGGAAAACATACAGAGGACTGCATCAATATTTTATCTCACTATGTTCAAGACCATAAACCCAATAAGAATGTCTCCTCTACGTAGCCTCTTCACACAGAACTCTGGGATAACTCTTGTCTTGCTCAAACGGAGATTGGAGGTCGTTAGGGTACGTGAAGGATGAGCATTACCACCTTGAAGCTCCTGAAGAAAACAGGTCGGTCACATTTGGCCAGAGAAGTTTTGTGCCTTTATGGGACCGACGTTGACAAATTTTCCATGAAATTTTCATTAGATCAATACCACTCGAATTTACAAGATGTGAATCATTATCATAGTATATGGTCAGTGAAATTCTCATGTTATTCTTCAAATGGAATTTCACCAGCTCGACATTGCTCCATCGGTGTTCGTTGACAAGAATACCCGTGCATAATTTGAAAAATAGCACATTTCACACTGAACAAGCCATCGAATAGCTCATGTGTCAACCTGAGAGATAAGAAATTGTTGTACTGAAGTATTTAAGTATCGAGGTGGCTCATGATAAGCACATGGTTCCTCTCTTAGCTCATGTATCAACCTGATCTCCTTCGTGGGGATGGTATATTGTTGTTTTATCATTGATTCCATTCTACGTTTCGAAGGTTTGATGAATATTGGGGAGCCCTACTGGCACGTTAAACCCCCAATTTTTAGAACCATAGATACATGACAATAAACCATGGAATAGGATAGAAGAGGGAGACCTCATTTATGATAACAGCCCCCGAACTTTACCTATTTGCTTGATTTACGTATTGATCCACCTCGTTATTGTTGAGCTTGAGAACGTGGAGGAACTCTACCTTGTGGAATGTCTGTATGATATTTTGTATTCTAAGAAGTATTGATCTGATGTGTGGATATTGTTTGGGAGAGTTTTCATGCATATATGATAATAATTTTTGAGTTTCCTATCACTATAATATTATGAATTCCATGTCAATTAAGGAAATATGCTTCAACTTGATTATTGGCTGCATGTTCGATATTCCAAGTAAAGGAGAACTCAACCTTTCTTGCAGGGCCATAAAATACCTCACCTATTCCTACTACCCCAAAGTTCCTCTCAAGGCTCCATCAAAATGTATGATATGTCTAGCTTGAGATTTCCTGCACAATAAAAACTCCACAGGAGATAACTGAAGATGTCAAAAAGGTCTGGAGGGAGAGAGAACAATAGGAGGTGGAGGAAAAGAGAATAGTTGAAAACAAACCTCCTCCCCATTGTCAAGGGATTGTAGAGGGGTAGATTTTATTAATTCTGAGCTGAGGTGTTCAAAAAGGAGGCCAATAACTTTGCTTGCTACAGATAATGTGGGGGATTTTTCTTCAAAGAATATAGCTTTGTTACTAGCTAGCCAAATTTTAGTGCAGATATATTTTGGAAGGGAAATCCATATGATTTTCAATAAAAGCTTATTCACGAAGGAACCACCATAAAATAAATGCCACCTACTAAAGATATTTCCAATGGAAAAGACCAGCGAACTCGTTGATACAACTCTTGAATCTCCACCTAGCAAACAACATGGGAAAAAGGACATTCCAGAAACAGATGCATTGAAGTCACAATAGAGAATGCACCTAAATAAGGCTCTGACGCCATTTTTTATTTGAGTATCCCCTGTTAAAAGTTTACCATGAGCCGAGGTCCAACAAAAGATGTTTACTTTCATAATACCATCACGATTTCAAATATACCTCCACAAGGAAGAGGGAGGAAATTGAAAAACATGATGCCTGAGTTTTCGGCATTATGTTATCTCAGCGTGTAACCATAGTAGTTGTCACTTGTTGATCAACCTCACTTTTTTTCCTTCCCTATCCGCAACAACCTCACTTTTTTCCCTTCCCTATCCGCTGCATTGGGTTTTCAATTTGTTATTTAAATGATAGGTTATTTTTCTGTACATACAGTTTTTGGATGTATGTTTCATTTCAGAAAAGTACTGTTGTAGAGGCTTTTCTTTGGCACTTTTTGGATCAGAGGATGCTCTGTTTCCCTTAGCATAAGAAAGTAGTTTTCAGAAACAGAGCAATTTTACTATTTGCACCTGTAGTTATATTGTTGGTGATCATATTTATGTCAATACTATCATTTTTAGTTTATTGGTTTATTAGGATCTGCATTTTCTGGGTGTGATTCTTTTGTGAGCACATAATTCCTTTTCTCAGATCCTTCATATGGTATCAGAGCCAAGTTTGTGGTTTTTTACAACCAAAAGAATGAGACAATGGCCCAAAATAACAGTTCAAGTACCAAATTCCTCTTTTCTATGGGGAAAATTATGAGTATTGGAGTGTGAAGATGAGAACTTTGCTCATCTCACAAGATTTATGGATGCTTGTTTCTGTAGGGTACACAGAGCCAGCTACTTATAATGCATTATCAGTTAGGAGAACAGGAAAAATGATGCCAAAGCTTTGTTCATCCTTTAAATTGTAGTTGACATCACTGTTTTTCTTAAGATTGCAAAATGTAGTAAGTCCCATGATGCTTGGGAAACTTTGGAAAAAGCTTATAAAGGTTCTATCAAGGTAAAGGTTGTTAAAATCCAAATGTTGAGACGAGATTTTGAGTCTCTATCTATGAAAGAAAGTGAAAATGTTGAATTTTTTATCACTAGAGTTCAGAATAATGTAAATTCTATTCGTGCTCATGGTGAAATACTTGAAGATACGAAGATTGTTGAAAAGGTTTTAAGAAGTCTTCCCAAAAAGTTTGATCCAATCAGTATTGTTATAGAAGAGTCAAGGGACTTGTCTAAGATAACCCTTACTGATTTATTTGGTAGTCTTCAAGTTCATGAAGACAGGTTGGAAAAGAATGAGGAACCTTTTGATTAAGATTTTCAAAGTAAGTTGAAAGTTGATGAGAAGAAGCAATTTTCAACTGCCATGACTGAAGCTTATACTCCTTTTTTTAGAGGAGGTAGAGGACATGGCATAGGTAGAGGAAGAGGTGGTTGAGGTAGAGTAAGAAGCAATAGCTATGGCATAGGCATTTTTCACTGCTACTGTAATAAAGATGGTCACTTTGAAAGCTATTGCTTTAAGAAGAAGACAAACACCTCTCAAGCAAATTTCAACAAGGAAGAAGGTGAAACCTCTCAAACTTTGTTTCTTACAAGTAATTGCCTTGAAGATAAAGATGATTTTACATGGTATTTAGATAGTGGTTGTTCAAATCATATGAGTGGAAACAAAATTCTGTTTGTAAAGATAGATGAGAGTGTGAAGGGAAAAGTAAATTTTGGCAATGATAATGAAGCAGATATAATGGGTAAAGGTACCCTTGCCATAAAAGTCAAGAATGGAGGTGTTAGGTATGTACAAGATACTTTTTTTGTTCAAGGTTTAAGGCACAATTTGATTAGCATGGGGCAGCTAAACTCTAAAAATTACAAGAGTGTTTTTGAAGGAAGGTTTTGTAGGAATTTTAACAATATTGCCCTAGTTGTTGAAGTTCCTATGACAAAAACTAGGAGGTTTTTGATGAGAATCAAATCAAAAGTAACTTTTTTGAAGGCCTCAGTTGATGTGTCTTGGCTTTGGCACAAAAGGTTAGGACACCTTAATTTTGGATCTCTTTCTAAGTTGCAAAAGAAGAATTTAGTAAGAGGTTTATCCTCTTTCACAAATCTTGATAATAAGATATGTGAAGGTTGTGCAGTAGGGAAGCAACATAGAGACATCTTTCCCCAACATCATTTTAGAGAAAGTGAACCTTTCTCTTTAGTACATGCATATATTTGTGGCCCAATGCAGACTTTGTCCCTTGTAGAAAAAAAATATTTCCTTCTTTTTGTCAATGACTTTTCAAGAATGTCCTGGGTTTATTTTCTATGTGAGAAGTCTCAAGATTTTATATTTTTTCAAAAATTTAAAGCACGTGTTGAGAAGGAATCAGGGTTCTATTTGAAAGTTTTAATAACTGAGAGAGGAGGACAGTTCACCTCCAATGTTTTTAAAGATTTTTGTAGCTCACATGGAATCAAAAAGGAGTTAACTACAGATTATACTCCTCAACAAAATGGTACAACATAAAGGAGAAAAAAAACAATTGTAGATATGGCTAGATGTATGTTAAAAGAAAAGAGTTTGTCAAACATGTATTGGGCAGAAGTAGTCCATACCGCTGCATATATCCTCAACAGAATTCCTACAAAGATTGTAAAAAACTCTACTCCTTATGAAGCTTGGTTTTGTAGAAAACCAACTATTTCTCATCTTAAAATTCTTGGGTCTGCATGCTTTTTTCACATTCCTGCACAACAAAGACATAAATTAGATGGAAAATCATTGAAATGTATTTTCATTGGATATTCAGAAGAAAGAAAGGCTTCTAGGTGTTTTGATCCACTTACTAATAAACTTTATTCTAGTAGAGATGTGATCTTTGATGAATGTGGATTTTATCAGAAGAATGAAGGAGAAGATAAAGAGTTTAACCCGCATATTCAATATTTGATTTTTCATAACAATGATCAATCTTTGTAGCCTTCTGTTGTAATAAATGCAGGCTCACCTTCAAGGAGTTCTCCATCAAATTCATATTCATATTCTCCATCAACTGGATCTCAAGTTTATACTCAAATAACACCTCCATCTAGTCCTCCTATAAAAACGACAAGTTTGAAGGAAATTTATGAGATATCAAGGTATGATAATGATCATTTTACTCTTGTTTCTTCTGCAAATGTTGAGCCTGTCAATTTTAAAGAAGATTTCTTGGCTAATCCATGGGTGCAAGCAATGGAGGATGAAATGTCTCAAATACAGAAAACTAACACATCGAAGTTAGTTGAACTCCATCATGGAAAATCTGTCATTAGAGTAAAGTGGATTTACAAGATGAAATTTAATATGGATGGAAGCATTTCAAAACACAAGGCACATTTAGTTTCAAAGGGGTATGTGCAACAAGAAGGCATTGACTATGAAGAGACATTTTCTCCTGTAGCAAGAATGGAAACTATAAGAACTTTTCTTTCCATAACATCTCAGTTAAAACTAATAGTTTATCAGATGGATGTTAAATCTACTTTCTTAAATGGATATTTAAAGGAAGAACTTTATGTTTAACAACCTTAAGGTTTTATTGTTGAAGGTAAACAAGATAAGGTGTATAGGCTTAAGAAGGCACTTTATGTTCCTAAACAAGCTCCTAGAGCTTGGTACTCTAGGATTGATAAATACCTTCACGATAATGGTTTTGTTAAATGTTCTTCTGAAAGTGAAATCTACAAAAAGGTCATTGGATCAGATTTTATTATTCTTTGCTTGTATGTAGATGACTTAATATTTATGAGCACCTCAATATCCCTTGTGAAGGAGTTTAAAGAAGAAATGAAATCAGAATTTTAGATGTTTGATTTGGGAGAAATGCAATATTTTATGGGCATGCAAATCAGACAAACAACTAACGGTATATCTATTTGCCAAACCAAATATGTTGAAGACTTGTTGAGGAGGTTTAACATGCAGAATTATAAAGTTGTGAGTACTCCTCTTGTTGTTGGGAGCAAATTGATGAAAGAAGATGAATCTTCTCTCTATGATGCCACTCTCTATAGATCCATGGTTGGCAGCTTAATGTATCTGACCACTACTAGACCAAACATTATGTTTTCTGTAAGTCTGGTTGTTAGGTTCATGAATCAACCTCATGAGTCTCATTGGAAAGAAACTAAAAGAATTCTCAGATATGTAAGTGGTACAAATTTTTTTGGATTGTTTTATAGTGCTACTAATGATTCCAATGTTGTAGCATACACAGATGCAGATTGGGAAGGTTTCTTAGATGATCGAAAGAGCACTTCTCGATATGCTTTTCTTTTTGGACGAAATCTTGTTTCCTAGAGAAGCAAAAAGAAACCCACAGTGGCTCTTCATACAACCGAAGGGGAGTACATTGAAGCATCATCTACAAGCACTCAAGTCATTTGGATGGCAAGATTTTTAGAAGAATTGAGAATAGAAATTTGTAAACCTATTAAAGTTTATTGTGACAATCAAAGCACAATCTCTGTGACAAAGAATCTAGTTTTCCACAGCAGGAGTAAACAAATTGGCATTCGCCATAACTTCATTAGAGAGCTTGTCCAACAAGATTTTCTCTTTTTTGAATTTTGCAAATCTGAAGATAAGCTTGCAGAAATTTTTACGAAGGCTCTTCCAAAGGATCGATTGGAGAAACTCAGATCACAGTTGGGAATACTAAAACTTGACATCAAGGGGGAGATTTCAAAACGTGATGCCTAAGTTTTCGACATTATTTTATCTCAGTTGTTCCAACTGTGTAACCATATATTCCACTTGTTGATAAACCTCTGCCACATTTTTTCCTTCCCTATCCATTGCATTGGGTTTTCAATTTGTTATTTAAATGATAGGTTATTTTTCTGTACATACAGTTTTTGAATGTATGTTTCATTTCAGAAAATCTATGTGTGTATTGTTGTAGAGGGTTTTCTTTGACACTCTTTGAATTAGAGGATGCTCTGTTTCCCTTTGTTTATTTACAATCTACAACAGAGGTACTCTGTATCTCTTTTATTTTCAGAAATAAAGCATAAGACAATAGTTTTTAGAAACAGAGCAATTTTACTATTTGCACCTGTAGTTCTATTGTTGGTAATCATATTTCTGTCAATACTATCATTTTTAGTTTACTAGTTTATTAGGATCTGCATTTTATGGGTGTGACTCTTTTGTGAGAACATAATTCCTTTTCTCAGATCCTTCAGGGGATGGATGCTTGGGAAATCAAATTTTAATAACATTTCTTAAATGAGTAGTCCTAAGATCCCCAACCAATAAAATATGCATGCCTTTGATGGATAGGGGAACATATATGGAGGTGAAGGATGAGAGCCTAGACTTGGTATAATATGTGGGAAGGAGGATTACCAAAAGCCCATCCAGACCAACTTCCTGAATTCTTGTTCCATTTGGAGATATGAAAAAGAGAGTTCTTTCCATGTTTATGTAGCCAAGAGAAGAGAAGGAGAAAGTGAGGAGACCCATGATACTTTCATACTAGAAGGAGATTCTTTTACAATTACCTGAGATCCAAGTAAGATGGTTTTGAAAAAGGGGAAGGAAGGATTTCAAAAGGAACCAAATTTGAGAACTTCTTTGATTTAACGGGGTGTTATATAAACAATGGAGCCAATTTCCCATAAAATATTTGTAATGAATAACCTTTTTCCACCTCTCATTTTTCCTCAAGATCAACCTCCTGATGATTTTGTAACCAAGGTAAATATTGGATATGCTTAGATCCTTGATTCCCAATCCACCATTAGCTTTTAGATCCCTTGCTATGTTTCAATTGACTAGATGGAATATATTTTTATTTGATCTTCTGCCTTTCCAGAGTTATTGAGCAATACAGATTTTAATACAAACCGATGCAAGGAGAGAGGAGAATTGAAATACTAGGAGAATAGATAGAACTAATTCAATGAGTATTACTCTATCTACCAGATTGATCCATTGATATCCCCACTAGATAAATTTGTCTTTGATATTATATACAATATAAAGACAAAAGGAGGACGATAGAGATTTATGGAAGATTGGGATTCCCAAATATTTGAAATTATTACACTTATCCACCCAAGATTCAATAAAAGTGCAGGGTTCTGGATATAGAAACCAATTATCTAGCAGTTGTGTTCTAGGGATAGAGGTGACTTTTGGCTATATTTATGAGTACTATATTGGTTGGAATAAAGTCACCCATCACTCTTTTAAATTTGTTTGCTATGATTGTAGATGATCCATCAAACATAATAGTATCATTTACAAACTCAAAGTTATTAATATGTTTGGCACCATGGACAATTTGTTTTCCTCGAATGGTTTTATGAAGTCTCTTCCTTATCTAATCTACGACTCATAGCTTCTGCCATCAAAATGTAGAGATAGGGGAGAGACGAAAATAGAGTATTAATCCTTTGGAGAGATTTAAAAAGGAGGTAAATATTTGGTTCACAAAGGGGGCAATCCATGGTTCATGAATGCATTACACCACCCAACAGATCAACTCTTCATTAAACCCAAACGTGGTTAATAATGATAGGAGAAATATGTGTATAACCCTATCAAATGTATTGGCAATATATATTTTTATAACCATTCCTTTTTCCCCCCTGGGATTGGCTGGAGTGTACAACCTCTTGAAAAAGAATGATATTATCCACCATTTGTCATTTTTCCACAAATCCACCCTCAGTTGAGGAAATGAGGTTTGGGAGATGAGGATTTATGATATTGGTAATTATTTTCAATATGATTTTATAGTACACATTGCATAGAGAAATGGGTCAAAATATGGAAAAGAGGAGGATTAGCCTCTTTAGGAAGTAGAGATGGGAAGGTGGATTTAGTATTTCCCCCAATTTTGGTTGATCTTTCAACATATTGAATCATTATAAAAAGATTTATCATGTCCCCATTTTTGGGTTCCCCTATTTTGTAGTAGAAGGGACTTTCATGGCTTATTAGTAGAGAAAATGGAGTAAAAAAGGGGGTCATTTAATGCCACTTAGTTAGGATATATTATATTATTAAAGTGACATTATGGAAATTAAAGTAAATTTAGACTAATAAGCTAATTATTATTAAAGTGACTTTTAATCCTAAAGAGAGAATTGGAGGGAAAATAAGGGCTATATTTGATTTAGTCAAAAAGGGGAAAGTTCTAGTAGATTGATTTATTCAAAAAAGGGGAAATTTATAGAAGGTGTGGAGGATGGATCTAGAAGGCCTTGGAAATGTATAAAAGAAGGGTGACCCCTTCCTTCTCATTATTATGATTTGATATATTATTGAGTGCTTTTGTAGCCAGTGTTTTCATTGGGGTTTTGGAAAAAACCCTTCCACTACAACTTTGCTTTCAATGGTGCAATATACACCCTAGATAGACAAGAGGAGAATCCATCTAGGATTTCCATTGGATATATAAAGGAAGGAGAGGGATCCATACAAGTTCTCTATTGGATCTTCACTTGCAAGTTTGCCTACTGTTGGAGGGGTATCAAAGTGCATAGGCAGTTTACATATTTTTCTGGATATGGTCGAGCTTAGACATCCACAGATATCAAGAGTGTTTAAGATAACTAGATCGAAGGCACCCTCATGGATTTAATAGAAGGTGTCCCGAAAGGTCTTCAGATTTTTCCCAACTTTGTGAGGCGAGGCATCGCTAGATATCCAACTTTGTCAAGCGAGGATCTCTGCAAACATGGAAATATGTATCAGGTACTAGCTCGATTGTTTGTTCGACCGATAAAAGATGTCAAGGAGGTACTAGCTCGATTGTCTATTTGATTTGTAATAGAGAAACCTCATCTTCAGTAGAGACATTGGCACCGTTATTCCAGGTTTTGATTGTTATGTGTCTTCTTAAGATATTTTTCCAGTTACATAACTACGATTAGTTATTACTGTGGGAGTATATTATATTGTTGTTCATCACTAATAACAAAATTCCCTCATTGTCTCTTATTTCTTATGCTTATGTGGTATGTGTTTGACGAAATTCCCATTGTAGAAACACTTGCAAACTATTAAGGAAAATATAAAACATATGAATACAGAGTGTTTGATAGAAGTAAATGACTAGAAACAACATATTTAGGACAACAAACCCTTATTTCCATTGTATATTCCCATTGCAGATATTACAGTGGTATCATAATTGGTGAGCTTTCCATCCTGTGAGTGTATGCAAAGATGAAGACAATTCAAGAATCCATAGAAGAATCTAAGAAGGGACAAGCACCAATGTTGAGGGATCTTATGTTCTGGGAGTTATATGCAGAGCACATGGCTTATTGTGATGTGTATGAGAAGCTCAATAAGGATGCCTATGAGTTTTTGTCATTAAAGGATTACATCAACATCAAGAAAGGGGACTGGCCTAAAGTTCATACCAATGCTTCATTGAAAAGCACAGGGAAGAAAGTGAAGGATGAGTGTGAAGGACAGGTGGAACAATGCACATCTAGCCATGAGGAGGATGTGTGCATAAAGGAATAACTAACATCATCCTATGATATATCATCATAACTAATCGGTGAGGTTGATGAAACTAGTGTCTTAGATTGATATACCTTTGATGGATCAACACAAGAAGCGGATGCAACATCTTATGATGACATGTTCCAATCAACCAATGTTGAGGATTCCACAACATTCACCATGTATGATTCTTATCATGTGGGTATTCTATCTGTGATAACACCTATGCTTGATGAGGATTCAACACCATATGATGTTGATGATGAGGAGGACATGGTTGTACCTCAACAATGTTTGGAGGACCAATTATTGGTCAAGGAGGAGAAAATTGTGGAGGTGTTGACAAGGGTAGATGGTACTCATCAATTTATTGAAGATCTAATGTGGAAATATTAGATGGAGGAGAGCCAAAAATGAGTCATAGATGAGATCATTAGTTCCCAGTTACATGTCATCAAAGAAGCACTAGAGCAGAGGAAATCTCATTACTTGCAGTGTTTCATGGCTACATACCTTGCTCTTAATTTCACTAAAGACAAGGAGAGGGGGATTGAGGATATTTGTTGTCATATTATTTTTCCACTCTCCTCATCGTTAAAAGAGGTATATACTTCATCATATTTGGTGGCAATGAAACATGAGAGAATTAGTCACGGTCATGATCTAAGGGAGAAGCCTCTTGTGACGATTCCACACAAGGAGTATTCATGGTTGCAAGAGAGTTTAGACATAAAGGGTTTTGATTATGTGCATTGCAGGGATCATGGGCCATTTCTTTTGGCTCAAGTATTAGCTACATATATTGTAGTTGAGAAAATTCCTTTGTACTAGCCAACAAGGAAGTATATGCACAAGATGAATGGGGAACTGGGTATAGAAAAGATGTGGATACATCACGTTGGGATGTAGGTTCAACTGATATTAGTGGAGTTATTGATACAACGACACATATATGATACATGATGGTACATGATGATACATTTGTGTGTAGTGGGATACAACAACATACAATGGTGGATGATGATATGTAGTGGGTTTTTGGTATTTTTCCCCCAGGGAAAACTTCAACAAGAGACGTCAAACATATCATTGATTTTGGTTCACCTAGGATCGATGAGTTCATGGATGAGCCTAATGGAGAGGTATATCCATAATAGACTGATCTTTGAGTGGGATATCACCATAGAAGGAAAAAATCACAGGATATCTACAAGATAACTCTTAGATTTTACCTTGAGTCATTGGTCATACCATTGGGGTTGACCAACACATCTCAAACTGTTCAGTCTCACAGGAAGTGGCAGTGGCATCTAGTGCCATTTTCTGATGCCAACAGTTTCTTTGAAAAGACATGGAGGAATCACCTGAGTAAGATAGGCTTGATTATAACCATATTCGAGTTCTTTTGTTTGTACTATGTGGTTAGAGCATATGAGGAGATCTAGGTTGTATTGGGTCAGTTGATAGAGATTATCATTGATAGAATGGTGGATGGAATTATACACTACAAAGGTCGCACACTTGTAGCTCTTGAACACCCACTTAGAGAGATGATGTGTGATCCACCTTCGACGAGGAATTTTGGATACTCATATGAGTATGAGGCATCACAGGTGATAGGGATATTTTCCAAGGATGTATCTAGACTCCACATATTACTGGGGTACATTGATGATGATCGAGACAACAAAAAATACTTGTACAATCTAGAAGGAGACAAACATATCAACATGCATAGAGTTGATTCCTAGTACTAGGATTCCACTAGATGATCGCATACCTCATCCACTATAGAGGTATGCACACTTGTAGTCCCTCAGCCCCTAGTTAGAGAGATGGTATGTCATACACCTTCGATTGGGAATTTTGGGTACTCATATGAGTATGAAGCACCATAGGTGATAGAGCTACTTTCCATGGAGGTATTTAGACTCTACATATTACTTGGGTACATTAGTGATAATTGACAAGTCATATTTCTTGCTATAGTTTGGAAAGATCCAAATAGATTAGAAGGAACATAGTTGATTCATGATACTAGGATCCCACTAGATGATGGAATACCAGGGACTTGGCTCATTTTGATTCCGATGGTTACTGGTATGGTGTAATGAAAATTATTAGGTATTAGGTGCAGTGGACTTCCTATTTGGTGGTGGGATGTGAGAATTCATATGAGTGATGGATTGATTGAAATGATGGTCGATAGAGTCGTGATAGTGATTCGTCCTCTTTATTTTTGGGAGATCAGCAGAGGGGAGGTCGAGACTTACTCTATAGGGAAGGACAGACTTGAGGCCAACCAGGGACTTGTAGGCTTAGACTTCAATGAGACACTTTCACATGAGAGGATTCATGATGGTGGATTCAGTCCCTTTAGGGATATTATCTTAGGGTTCCAGGAGAGGAAGATGCAGACTCAACACGTTGGTTCAACAGTAATGACCAAAGTGGTGTAGTGTCAACGTGCCAGTATATTTCCAGGATTAGTTTGGGACCCTTGGATCACATTGTTTGATGGTTCAGCTACTACTAGAGAGGATAGCATTGAATTTGACCTTTCAGAGTTTACTTTTGGGAGGCTTAGGAGTGGTTTCTTGGAGGAGTGGTCTTCCGAGGAGTTGAGCGAGTTTACACAACTTATGATTGATTGGCTTATTAGTATCAATCAGGTGGACTATTGTATTATCACCTTACATACCAGTGCTATGCACTTTACATCATACATGCAAGTTTGGGATACTGGTGATTTTACCATCTGCAAGGTTCTTGTGTTCACATGGAGGGACTTTATGGATGATATATTGGGATACTGTCCACACAATACTTTCATGATTGCAATAGACATGAGGTACTAGAGTATTCTGAGATTTCCCTTTGATACTTGGAGACTAGTTTTAGTGGATTCCCTATAAGTTGGTGACGACATAGACTACTCTATGGTGTTTGACCTTAGAGTGGGGATACATTGGGTGGGCATGATCCTCGATAGTGGATGTGATCGTTTGAGTCATTACAACTTGTGGACATAGAGTGGGCATGATGGTCGGTTGACTATAATTATAGTAGCACATCATCAATGTTGTGGTTCCTTTCTCAGGATAGCTTGGGACCCTGGGATTTTAGTAGGGGATAGTGTAGCAATTGACATAGAGGCAAGAGCCAATTTTTTCTCTCATGATATTGGATCCCTAGCATAGAAGTAAATTGATGGGTTGATCAAGTTATTGCAACACCGAGTGGCCTTGCTTTTTGGTTGTTTTTAGGAGACCTCTTATATCAATACATTGTTGGACCACATCTTGAGTGGAGGATGCTTCGCATATTACATGGTGGTTTGAGATCCTGGTATCATTTTGTGTTTTACTCTAGATCAGTCCATGGAGCATTGGGTCATGATTGCATTCCTTTAGGACAAACAATATTTGGGAAGGGAGGACTTTTCATGTACCCATTTTTGGGTTCTCCTGTTTTGTAGTAGAAGGGACTTTTGTGGCTTGTTGGCGGAGAAAAAGGAGTAAAAAATGGGTCATTTAATGTCACTTAGTTATGAGATATTTTAATATTAAGACATTACAGAAAGTAAAGTAAATTTAGATTAATAAGTTACTTAATTATTATTAAATTGGCTTTTAATCCTAAAGAGAGAATTGGAGGGAAAATAAGGGCTATATTTGATTTAGTCAAAAAAGGGAAATTTCTAGAAGATTGATTTAGTCAAAATAGGGGGAAATTATAGAAGGTGTGGAGAAAGGTTCTAGAAGGTGTTGGAAAAGTATAAAATAAGAGTACCCCTCACTTCTCATTAGGATGATTTGATATCTTATTGAGAGATCTTGTAGCCAGCGTCATTGGGGTTTTGGGAAAAACTCTTCCACTACTGGTTTGGTTTTGGTGGTGCAATATGCACCCTAGCTAGATAAGTGGGTAATTCATCTAAGATTTCGTTTGGATATAGACAAGAAGGAGGAGGATCCATACAAGGTATTCATTGGAGCTTCACTTGGGAGTTGGCCTACTAATCGAGGGGTACCAAAGTACACATGAGGTTTAAAGAGTTTTATGGGTAAGGTCAACTGAGACATCTCTGGATCTCAGGAGGGTTTCCGAGAACCAGGTCGAAGGAACCCCCTGATAGAAATTAGGGAAATATTAAATCCAAGAAAGATAAATAAGATCAAGAAATGGCGGTGAAAGTAATAAGACACTAATTTCCATATTCATGTATTCATAATGTAATTACATATAGCACAACAAGCAATAAACACCATTAACCATCAATAACTAACAAGGTGGTATTAGGACTATTATTAGAAGAAATAATGCTAACAAACCCCCCATTAATCATAAGTCTACAAATGCACCAACTAGCAACAAAAAAAAGTGCAAAAGTTGATAACATATAAAAGTCTTCAATATGTAACTCATGGTATGAAACCTCATGAGTGTCAATGAAGATCCTGCTGAGAAACCCGCCAAATGTGGATGCTGAAAACCAAATATGGAAAAATAATTTTGCATCAAATGAGCTAGATATCCTCCGAGTGGTCAGTGAACTGAACCCAAATCAATGAGAGAAAATCTCGATGAGAATTGAATTAGTTTCAATTCTAATACACCCCATATCCTAAAAACATTGGAAATCCAATGTACCAAGAGAAAGGAGAGGAAGAATCATAAGTCCTCTGCAAGGTCAAAAGAATATCCCTAAGAAGTCTGAAGACTATGAAGCTCTCACATAATGACACAAAAAAAAGTGTCAAAAAAACTTGCTGACAGAAAAAAGTGTCGAACAACATCCAAAACCTGTATATGAAAATATTGTAGCCAAAAAACTTTTGAGTACTATACAAAGTAAAATGTTGGTACTGTTGCAAATCCTGAACCCAAATGTCCATCAAACATGTGAGACAGTCCATCAAATTTGAAAAAAATGGCAAACTATCCATCCAATATCCAATAACCTGGAAATCATCAATTCACATGTCCTGAAACAATCAAACAATCCTTAATCATCCATCATCCTGAACTCATAAACTCATCTGCAAACCTGAATCCTGAATCCATAATCAATCATCATAAAGTAAAATCATTTAAGTTAGACATTGAAACTTGAAGTCTGACATATCAATATCCCCGCTACACCCCTCCCCCAATTGACTGATAAGTGAGAATTCTAGATAATGAGATATAGCTCCTTGAAAGTAAAAAAGGGTAATTAAACCATATCTTCAACTCATAAGATCATATCAAGTGATCCCCGATCATTCCCTATATAATCCAATCGTGAAAAACATTCATATCCATCAACTTTACAAATATCTCCAATCAATTATGGTTGTACCTCGGTAAAAAATCGTCGATAAGATTGTTCCAATAACTTAGATTTGAAACACCAATGTCAAGTCCCTAACCATTCAAAATTTACCTGTTTTCTATGAATTGTTAGTCACTTCCAACACCTTTTTGAGACATGGTTTTTCTTCCCACAGAAAACACATGGGTGGAGTTCAAAACAGTTTAACTCAACATGGCCAACTTGGTGACAGTGTTGAAACAGTAAAATTTCTTTCTCCAACTGAGCATCATCAACCAACAAATCTTGAATACCTGTATTATTGTCAATAGCCTCAACAATAATATCATCATCAATATCTGTATCAACATGGTGTACATGTTTCTTATCAAGTTCTTCCTTCCTATCAATATTAACCAAAAATCCACCTCTTAAAAATGTAATTGGTTTACAATAATTATGAATATGAAAAAGGTTATCATGATCTTTTTCATATCCACCCGTTTCATTTAAATTGTAATGCTTCCCATGATATAAAAATTTTATATATATTCTCAACTTGATCATCATGTTGAACCTTCAATTTATTCAATTTGTTTTGAGTGGCATGAGCCAAGGCTACAATGACTTCATCAAAGAAAAAAGATTGCAACCCACAATAAAAGAGTGCAAGTTTGTTTTCTTATTCCTTGGTGTCATCATTAAATGACGTCAATGCCTAGTCAAAAACCTTGTTTTTGTTTGAAGTAGATGTACTTTTTTTGTGGAGAGTTCGAAAACAAGTAAGAGCATTAGTGAGGGTTCATTTTTGCATAGGAATTGTATATTCTAGACTCTTGCTAATCAATGTGTGCAACATATTAAACATTTTTTCAATTCCTCTCATTTTGAAGTGCTAGAAATGTGCAAAATCTAAGACCTCCTTCAGATCAAATATAAACCAGTCCACACATGAAAGATCCTAATACCCCCTTATTCAATTTTGGGTGGGACTAGCACTTAGGACAAAAACAACAACTGCGTACAACAAGAAGTACAATTTTGCAAGCTTTTATAACTCCTCACAATTATAAAATCCTTATGACACCTTTACAAGATAATGTCCTATAACATAATGTCCTCATAACACCTTATGAAAAATGAAAAACACCCTTATAACTTAACTGCCAAAAAAATCCTTATAACACCTTTACAAAAAAGTCTTAGAAAATTATATATATGTTATAAACCCTTATAACTCCAATTACAATTTTGTAAGCACCTTTATAAAAAAAAAAAAACATTTTTTAAACTCCTCAAAACCATTATTACTTCAACCAAACTTCATAGTTCTCCTTTTACAAATGGTCAAATATCTTCAAATGTCATCCTTATAATTATGTTTGCAAACTTTAAAAAAATAAAAAATAAAAACCTTAATACACCTTATAATTCGCATTACAATCAGTAACTTCAAAATGCGTGGAATACTTTACCATTCTTATGTTAATTTCTTTTAAACGTTAGTGATGGATCACTATAATCATAATAAGCATATTGAGTACAACTTTCTTGTGAACCAAAAAATAAACCACTCAAATAAAATTTCTTTAATAATACTGCGTTAGGGTTTGCATTAGGGTTTCACCTAGTTTGTAAGTCATGACTTCGCTGTGCAGTCCTTCTGCCATTGAGACTCCTCACGTATTAGGGTTTTGAACTTTGAATTTTCTCCCCAGATCGAGGGACACTCCACATGAACTCATTGATTGTGCAGCTTCGTGCACTTCCGCTGCGTTTTACAGGTCGCCCTCACCCACTTCACTACTCTTCTCCACAGATCAGACCACTTGCCTCTTTCATGAGTTCATGAGATCCACTTCAATTCTTAGTGTATACTGCTTCAGAGATCAACGTAATGCGCTTTGCTCTTGAATTGTGAGGCGTAAGATAAAAGTCAAGACAGATGTAGAATCAAAATATGAATAGACGGAAAGTTTTGTATCTCTATCATTTGCCATTGCTTCTAACTTTGCAAGCCAACGAGCATGCAAGTGCACAGTGAGCCGCCTATCTTTGCATATACCATTAAATCTTTGCATTTATGAGAACTCGTCGAAGTTGTGAACTTGAAATGGGGAAGCGGCATATTCATGAGCCGGACGACACATGGGAACCCCGCGTCATCCTTTTTCTCATTACACTGCTCTCTTGCATAGTAGTTTTTCTCCCCTGATTTCCTCACTGCCTTTCAGATTTGCCTTTCAGATTTGTTTTCTGGTAGGGTTATCAAAGCATGAGCAGACTGGGAAAGATATTTTTGTCTCTAAATGGCTAATTGACCCTTCACCTTCTCCGTCCTCAGGCTCTCTCAACGTTCGCACTTGGGTATTCTCGCAAATGCATCTGGCAGCAACGAGTCTTCCTTTCTTTGGCGGCTTTTGAAGTTTCTGGTCGTTGTTGGCGGTTTTCTTTTGTATCTCTTGCAGTTTCTGATGAAGTAGACGTACAACAATAGTAACTATTTTGCAAAATGAAGAGAGGATGGGAGGAGCTGTTTATGGAGCCACGTAGAAAAACATAGAGAAGACTGCATCAATCTTTTATCTCACTGTGTTCAAGACCATAAACCCAATAATAGCTTCTCCTCTACGTAGCCGCCTCACACAGAACTCTGTGATAACTCTTTTCTAGCTCAAACGGAGATTGCAGGTCGTGAGGGTACGTGAAGGATGAGCATTACCGCCTTGAAGCTCCTAAAGAAAACAGGTCGGTCACATTTGGCCAGAGAAGTTTTGTGCCTTCATGGGACCGACGTTGACAATTTTTCCATGAAATTTTCATTAGATCAATACTACTTGAATTCACAGGATGTGAATCATTATCGTAGTATATGGTCAGCGACATTCTCAAGTTATTTTTTAAATGGAATTTCACCAGCTTGACATTGTTCCATCAGTGTTCCTTGACAAGAATACCCGTGCATAATTTGAAAAAATAGCACATTTCACACTGAACAAGCCATCGAATATAGCACTTAAATGGTTACGGAACATAGATAAAACCCTAACACACAATATAAAAAGCCAAACACAGATGTCGCAGCTCACAGCCACAGCTATAAATCAACCCCCAGTAATTGTATTAACTACAATATTATTCATTTGCTAAACTACATAACAACTCCTCCATTTCAAATAATCAATTTAAGAGGCAATTTGCTTAACTAGATTCTTCTTGCTAATAATATGGAAAAATCGCTTCATTTAGAGTTTAATTACCAAAGATGAATTACCAGATCGAGGGTTAACCTTACCAGATTTAAAGTCGATTATCTTTGCTCAGAACAAACCAAACCTTCGTTGAGATCATTGTTCCTTTGGACTGCACTCAGATCGCTTTCGGAAAACATTCATTTTGACATCCCACTTTTCGCTCTCTCAGCCCTTTTCTCTTTCTCTTTGGACCCTCTCTTGGTCGGATCTCACTCCTGTACATAGGATCCCTTCAACTCTCTAACTCCTTTACAGACACATAGGCATCACAATGCTCTGATACAAGAACATGATAGAAATTAGGGCAAGATTAAAACCAAAACAAAGAAAGATCAAGAAAAGGCAATGATAGGCCTAACCCACTAACGAATTTCCACATTCAGTATAAGTATTCATAATGTAAATACATATATTATAATAAACAATAATCACGGTTAACCATCAATCACTAACAAGGTGGTGTTAGGATTAACAAGGTGATATTAGGTGGTATTAGGATTAACAAGGTGATATTAGGATTATGATTATGATTAGGAGAAATAATTCTAACACCCCACAGTAGGTGTGTCACGACGCCCTCGCTCTTTGCCCAGCTTTTTATCACGCGAGGCACCACTAGATATCCAACTTTGTAAAGCAATGATCTCTACAGACTCGCAGAGACGTATGAATTACCAGGCCTATTGGTTGTTCGCCTGAGCGGTGGCGTCAAGGAAGAAGATTACGGAAGTCTACAGACTCGCAGAGACGTATCAAGTACCAGGCCGATTGGTTGTTCGGCTGAGCAGTGACGTCAGATTTGGGAGGGTTTCCAGCCCTGTTTTGATTTGTAATAGAGCAAAAACGTCTTCAGTAGAGACATTGGCATCTTTATTCCACGTTTTGATTATTATGTGTGCTCTTAGGAGCTTGTTCCGGCTACATAGCAGCCATTATTAGTTATTACTGTGGGAGTAGATTTGGTACTCATCACTAGTAATAAAATGTCATCATTGTCTCTTATTTCTTATGCTTATGTGGTATATGTTTGAAGGAATTCCCATTGTGGAAAAAGTTGCAAACCATCAAGGAAAATATAGGAATACAAAGTGCTTGACAGAATTACCCAACCAGAGACAACATCTTTTGGACAAAAAAAACCCTTAGGGTATTTTCCTAGTATATTCCCAATGGCGATATTACAATATCCTTCTCAATTATGTGAAAAATGAGCAGAGAATGCCTCCGAGCTAGGTTCCTTGTCTGGGTTCATTTGATGGTGATAAATTGTGAAGCAAGAAATGCAGAGAGAAAAGAATAGAATAGAAAAAAATATATTAGAATATATGAAGAAGAGTACAATGAGAAGTTAAGAAGTAGTAAGTCTGAAGAAGTACTATGTAATGGGAGATGGCTGAGCTAAATAGGCTCAAGCAAAACAAGAATAGAAAGTACAGTTGTCCAGTGTGGTTACATTATATTTAACACTCCTTAAACTGAACAATTACAAACATAAGCACTGATTATGCCTAAGTGTTGTATTTGAAAATCAAAAACCGATTTTCCCATTGGCTTTGTAAAGATATCAGCAAGCTGATCTCGAGAACCACAGAATTGTAGTACAATATTACCATTATTGACTAGCTCGCATATGAAATGAAAACGAGTGTCAATGTGTTTGCTTTTCTTGTGAAACACATGATTTTTGGATAAAGCAATTGTTGAAGTATTGTCACAGAAAATAGGAGTTGGATCATTTTCTGTATTTGACATATCTTTCAATATTCTTCTCAGCCACACAGCTTGACAAGAAGCTGAGGTAGCAGCGACATACTTTGCCTCTGCAGAAGATATTGAAACAATTGGTTGCTTCTTTGATGCCCATGAGATTAGGTTCGTGCCCAGTTGAAAAACATGTCCAGATGTGCTTTTCCTGTCATCTAGGCTACCTGCAAAATCACTGTCTGTGTAACCAGAAAGTTGATTACTATCAGATTTAGTGTACCATAAGCCAAAATTGAGAGTTCTTGCAACATATCTCAAAATTCGTTTCGCCATTTTCCAATGAGAATCTTTTGGGGATTCCGTGAATTTGGAAACAAGGCTAGCTGCTTACATTATGTCAGGCCTAGTTGCTGTAAGATACAACAAACTGCCTATTAAACTTTTGTACAGGGTAGAGTCCATTGTAGGACCTTCATCTTTCTTGCTCAATTTTGTGCCTAGTGGTATGGGGGTTTCTGCTGGATTGCATCCTTCCATGCAAAATATTTTGAGGATGTCTGCTGCATACTTTTGCTGACAGACAAAAATGCCTTTGGCTGATTGATGAACCTCAATCCCTAAAATATATTTCATTATGCCAAGATCTGTCACCTCAAACTCAGATTACATGGCATGTTTAAAATCTGTTCGTTCAAGATTTCCTGTATAGATCATGTCATCAACATATAAACATACAATCAAAATTTTACTGTGTTGATCTATTTTGGCGTAAAGAGTTGGCTCATTTTGACTTCTGCTGAAACCACTTTTGATCAGATAAGTGTCAACTCTCTTGTACCAAGCTCTCGGAGCTTGCTTTAAGCCATACAAGGCTTTCTTCAACCGATATACTTTGGTTGGGTGCTCTTGGACTTCAAATCTAGGTGGTTGATCGACATAAACTTCTTCTTCTAGGAAACCATTCACGAATGCTGACTTGGCATCCATCTGGTATACTTTCCATTTGTGTTGGGTTGCTATGGCCAATAGAGTCCTTACAGTGTCTGATCTTGCTACTGGAGCAAAAGTTTCACTATAATCAGTACCAGGTTGTTGTGAGAATCCTTTGGCAGCAAGTATTGCCTTGTGTTTTTCAATCTACCATTTTTCATTAAGTTTAGTTTTGTAAACCCACTTGACACCAATACTCTTCTTGTGACTTGGCAAATCAACAAGATCCCTTGTCTTGTTCTTCTCAATGGAGTCAATTTTTTGGTTCATGGCTTGAACCCAATGTGGCTCCTTAGTTGCTTCCTTAAAGGATGTAGGTTGACATGACATTAAAGAAAAAAGGTTGTGTTGTTCAAAGTCATCCAATTGCTGATGGATTTCTCTCAAATTTCGAGTTCCCTGATTTTGTGGTTCAGAGAATGATTCTCTGCTAGAAGTTGAGTTATCCTGAGAATTTTCAGGTTGCCTTTGTACCTGCAATCTTGAAAGAATAGTTTGAGGTACTTGTTGTCCTGACCTTTCTGCATTTTAAGAACTTGGCGGCAATGAATTGTGACTGTCCATTTGCTGATTTTCTGAATCATTCCAAAATTGATTTTCCAGAAATTTTACATCTCTCCTGAGAATTAATTTCTTGGTTATTGGATTGTAAAGCCTGTAAGCTTTAGATGTTTCACTATATCTAGTGAAAATACATTTCTGACTTCTGTCATCAAGTTTCTTCCTTAATTTGGAAGGTATGTGTTTGTATGCTATGCATCCAAATGTCCTTATATGAGCAACATTTAGCTTTGTCCCACTCCACGCTTCTTGGGGAACTTTCATCTTTACACCTGTGGTTGGAGATCTATTCAAGAGATAGACTGAGCATGCTATTGCTTCAGCCCAAAACCTATTTGACAAACTTTTCTCTTTAAGAAGTGTTCTTGCCATATTCATTATTGTCTGATTTTTTCTTTCAGCCACTCCATTATGTTGTGGATTATACCTGGTTGTTGTTTGCATGATAATGCCTTGTGATTTGTAGAAATTTGCAAATTATCTGGAGTTGTATTCACCTCCTCCATCTGACCTGAGTGCTTTGATATATTTGCCACTCTGTTTTTCAGCTTCTGCCTTGAATTCTTTGAATTTTGCAAAAATTTCAGACTTGTGTCTAAGAAAATAGATCCATATTTTTCTACTGAAATCATCAATAAACGTTAGAAAGTAAAATTGAATCTGTTTGCATTGGGCCACATAGGTCAGTGTGAACAAGTTCAAGATGATGTTTGGCTTGATTGGAAGACTGTGGAAAACTAGTTCTCTTATGTTTTCCAAGTATGCAAGACTCACATGGGGGAATTTGCTCTTTAAATATAGGAAGACCTTTGACCATGAAGTTCTTCTGAAGAAGACTTAGAATATTAAATGGTAGATGTCCAAATCTTGTATGCCAAACCATAGTTTCATTCAGGGTGGATGTAATTTGTGCATATAGTTGAATTAGATTTGCAGTTCTGAGGGTAAGGGGAAACATCCTATTTGGAGTCATATGGATTTCAGAAATCAATTTTCTGCTTGGGATTTTGTCATATATCTTACAATATGTTCCCTCAAAAAGTACCTTATAGCCATGTTCAATGAGTTTTCCTACACTTAGCAAATTATGTTTAAGATGTGGAACATGATAGACATTGTTTATGTCTTTCTTTACATTTTGTTTAGTAAGAATAGGAATAGTTCCTTTTCCTTGAACTTTGACTAAATAATCGTTTCCAAGTGTAATATCAAATGAGATTGAAGAATCAATGCATGAAAGTAATTCTTTGTTACCTATCATGTGATTGATGCATCCACTGTCCAACAACCATAGATCTTTAGGTTGTTCTTTAGTCTTGTGGCATGAGAGAAACATACCTCTTGAGGTTTCTCCCGTATTATTTGACACATGTGATGTGCCTGAGAGTTGATCTGCTTGCTTCTTCCTACACTCAGATTCATAGTGCCCATACTTCTTGCAGTAATAGCATTGTATACTTGATTTCTCATTTGATCTTCTCCCTGTGCCTCTTTGAGGCTGGAAATTATGATGTTGATTTTGTTGTTGATGTCTTTGACCTTGGAAATTTTGATCCGGATATTGTTGTTTGTTACCTCCACTAGAGTGAGGGTTACTTTGATTGCTCCCTCTTCCTTGGTGACCTCTGCTTCTTCCTATGCCTCTCCCTTTGCTGAAGGAGAATTGAGTTTTGAAAGCATTGGAGATTGACTCATCTGTGAGATGCAGTCTGGTCTCATGTGTCACCAAAGAACCGATTAATTCATATATTGAAAAACTTGACAGATCCTTGGATTCAAAGATTGTTGTTACAACCATGTCGAATTTCTTTGGTAAACTTCTGAGGATTTTCTCAACAATGCATTGATCAGTGATGGTTTCACTAGTCAATCTGATTTGGTTCACGATGCCCATGACTCTGGTCATGAACTGATCCACATTTTCAGACTCTGTCATCCTTAGAGTCTCGAATTGCGTCCTCAAGGTCTGCAGTTTAACTATTTTGACTCTGTCATTTCCTTGATAGGAAGATTTAAGGATGTCCCACCCCTGTTTTGAAGTAGTAGCGCCTGTGATTTTTGAGAAAATTGAATCATCCACAGAATTTTGAATCCAAAATTTAGCTTTATTTTCCTTTTTTCTCTGCGTTGCTTGAGCAATTTTCTGCTGATTAGTCATGGCGGAGATGTCTGCTAGATCTGGTTCCACATATCCATGATCCACTGGATCCCAGCACTCTTGTGATTGCAAGAAGGATCTCATCCGAAGAGACCAGAACTCACAGTTCTTTCCAAGAAGAATTGGACCCTGAGTTGGTCCTAAATTGCTAGATGATGCCATATTTTTAAAAAATTTGCAGAAAAAAAACAAAGGCAAATTTCGTATTTACCTTTTTCTGTTTCTTAAACCCAGGTCCGTTTCTAGCTTGCAGGTCTTCCGGAACGCTGTGTTGCAAGATTTGGTGACTGTCGACATCGCAAGTTTTTGGCTTCGCGAGATTTGACCTCGGGACTTTGTTAGACGAGTCCTCTGAACACTTCAACTGTCGATTTCCGATGAGAGATTATCAGCCTTGAATTGGCCCTTAGTCTCTGTTCAATGTGACCATGTGCCTTAATGTTAAATCTCTATGGGATTTTCCGGTTCTTTGTCGTTCAATTTGCCAAAATGCAAAATTTGCCTTTGGAAAAATCAACGGTCGAGATCTGTTGATGATCTGACGGTCCAGATCTTATGACCAAAACTCATAAGACCGTAGTCAAACATCTTATCGGGATTCGGGGTTTCGAGAGTCAAAATGTATTGGACCTCTTGTCCACGGAATCCCCAGTTTCCCGATTCTCGATTTCACGATGGATGACCTTTCCTTTCAAGAAATTTCCCGATTGCTTTGATCTCCGCCATGTGTCCTCCTATATTGGACGGTCCTGATTTCTCCTTGCGATTTCGTGATTTGATTTTTTCCGGACGTCTCGTCTCCAAGATCCACGAAACGTCGAACCCTGGTGTGCCAATTGACTCTCTCGATCTCACCCACGTGTCTCCTCAAAATGGACAGCTCCAATCGTTTATGGGGTTTTCACCATAAAGAAACCCGATCCCTTGTCCTCAGGATTCGCGATTTACCGAATCCTGATGCGCTGATGGACTCTCCCCTTTCAAGAATTTTCCAGAGCCATCAGATTTACACCATGCGTCCCCTCAAGATGGACAGTCCTCATCGTTTCACAATTTCATAACTTATGACTCCAAATTCCCTGTCAACATAGAATACCGATTGCCGAGATGCCGACGGTTTCCTCGATGTCCACCACGTGTCCAAACAAATGGATGGCTGTGATCTTGTCACTATTTCATGAATTGCGATTTCGCAAATTTTTCCGTGGAGTGTCTTTCATCAACAAAACCTCTGATATCCCGAACTTCGAAATGTTGATGGAGTGATGGCTTGGATCTGTTGCCACCTGTCCTGTGAGATGGATGGCTCACAATCCTCTCAGGATTTCAGGATATGTGATGTCAGGATTTCGCGTATCGAAGTTTTGAAGAGCAGTCTCCTTCGCTCGTCCAACTCCCGATCCCCTATTTTGCGATGGGAAAAACATCGACGACTCACGATCTTTCTCAATCCAACGGTCCAGAATGACTCGTGATCTCACGATTCATAAATTCTCACAACAGTCTTCTGACCTTTACACCTGCGAGTCAGCGAAATGCCAAGATCTCTCCATGTGTCTCTTGATGGACGGTCCAGATGTTGTCGGGATTTCGCGACTTCACAAGTCAAAATTTCTCCTGTGCACTCCAGAGGACTAAACCTCATGCACTTTCTCATTGATCCAATGGTTGTTAGGCTTCTGTGCAAGATCTAACGGCTGAAATTCTTTCACCTTTTTCGCACTCTCTTCGTCCCTTCTGAACTGGTTTCCTGCTCTAGATCCGTTCGCAGGATGAATCTTACAGCCTCAGTGGTTGTTATTTGCACATGAGATGCGTTCTTTGCTCCTTAGACGCAATCTTTACTGCATTTGCAAGGATTTTCTTCTGTGGAAGAAAAATTCGTGAATCTTTCAAAGATTTGAAAGAATTTCACGAGTTCTTTGTTCAATGCTGCAATCTTTGACAGTTTTGAGAGAATTCCCGTAAATATTTAAATGATTCTGCCTTCTGCAAGAATCTTTAATGAATTTGAATGAATTCTTTGAGTTCTTCAAATGTTCTTGTGTCCTGCAGCTGTTCTTTGTGAATCTTTGATGATTCTTTGAAAAATGAACAAGAATCTTTACTGTTTCTTCCTTCTCGATCTCTGCTTCCTTCTCGTGTTTCTGCTCCTTGAAACTTTTGAGCGTAGCGCGCTCTACGACCTCGCATGAGCTTCTTACATTGATCTTTGAGCGTATGACGGTCTTCTTCCTCATGTAATTTTCCTGTGAGGATATTTCAAGAGTATGATGGACAACTCTCCAATCCTTGTGAAAAGTCTGTGTCGAATTGCTCTCAATATCTGTGTAAGCTCTGCGTTGTTTGAGGATTGTGTTGCTCTCCAGCCGGTGTGAAGAGGCTTACTACTGTATCTTTGATACCATGATAAATTGTGAAGCAAGAAATGCAGAGAGAAAAGAATAGAACATAAAACAGTATATTAGAATATATGAAGAAGAGTACAATAAGAAGTTCAGAAGTAGTAAGTCTGAAGAAGCACTATGTAATGGGAGATGGCTGAGCTAAATAGGCTCAATAAAAACAAGAATAGAAAGTACAACTGTCCAAAACAGTTGGTAGTGTACAGTGAGCCTGTTGAGGTTACATTATATTTAATAGATGGAACACCACCCAAAATTATTCCTACATGACTAATCTGATCAACTTTTCATTTTCCTAGGCATTGATCAAGGTGGGAATATTGGCCAAACATATTTTTTACCCTCCAAAATCTATATTATCAACCTCTTTATATAGCCACTCAAAGTGTCTGAAAGCCACCCCTTTATTCTATTTAAAATAAGAGACAATTTCCCCATCCTCATTGGTGATTTCCTTGAATTTATTCCTTGAGAGCCTCACTTTGGCTTGACGATTGAAAAATTTAGTGTTTTTGTTGCCTACCTGCAGCTAGAGAATGTGGCATTCGAGGGGCCAGTTCTCCTCTTCATACGTTAGATATTTTAGAAAATTGTAAAAAGTCTTTTGTTCTTCAGCTCATATCTCTTTACTGATCGACTCTTTCTCTATCTCATCCCTCATCTCTTCTAGCTTAGTGGATAATTCTATTATTATTTCTAGATTAGAATGATTGGTTCTAGATTTGGACCAAATATTAAGGGACCATTTTAAGTTATTAAGATTGTGTTCCCATATTTTAATAGGAGAACCAGAGATCTAGTGATTCCAAGAATCAGAGACAATGTCAAGTAGGGAAGGTTCATTGAGCCATAGGGGGTTGAATCTAAAGGGAATAGGACCAATGTCAACCGGATTGGAGAGGACCAAAGATATGGGGTGGTGATTAGACCCAAACATGGAAGAATGAGGGAGGACAGGGAGATAGGATCTTCCATAAGGGAACCATTGAGATTAAAATTGTCCAACCGAGCTACAATATTCCCTGACCCCAACCTTTTATTAGACGAGGTGAATCTTCCCGTACACGGCTTGATGTCAACACTTTAAAAATAGGTCAGGAAGTCCTCCATATGCTCTATGAAAGGATCTCTGACGAGATTTCTCCCTTACCTTTCATTTGCATCGAGTGTTCTTTTGAAGTCACCCGCTACAATGAACTTAAGGTCATTGTTCCTATCATGAAGATTAAGCAGGGTGTTCCAGCAGGCCAACATTTCCTAAGAAATATAGGGCATATAAATGTTAAGAACATGCAAATACATACTTTATGGAAGATCGACTAGATGTACAAAAAGCTAGTGTCGTGTGTCTTTAGTTTTCCATCCTAAAATCTAGCGGATTCCAAATACTACAGAGGCCTTTAGAAGGGCCTCTTGAAATAACCGCAAGACCTTTGCAAGACCTCTCGAAGGATATCATAATCCTTCATTTTGATTTCCTGGAGCAACAAAATATGTTGCTTTTCTTCTTTTACTAAACTTTTAATAAGATTATTTTTGTTTCTACCCCAAGAACTTTGCAATTCCATGAAATAATTATTATCATTTATTAGATGATTTGGAGATTCCCCTTTATAGGGGTTGGTTCCTCCTTGATTTATATCTTGGCCGATGTGTTTCCTAACATGTCCATTGCGGAAATTGTATAATCTTTTTGGTAAAACTAAAGACTATGTTTTTTTATAATCAACTTTTTATAAAGGTTGGCTTTACCCTTTGATATCATACTACAGGGTATGGCTATGTAAGAGGACGTAGTTTTGGAAAAACAACAGATATCATACTACAGGGTATGACTATGTAAGAGGAAATAGTTTTGGAAAAACATCAGATGGTTATTTTGTAAAAGACTTATTTATATTATTTTTTTCTATTTGAAAAAAAACTTATATTTTAAAGAGCACCAATGGGCTATTGTAGAGTTTCATAACTAGCACAGCCGCTAAATAATGGATGAGAACGCCGAAAGGTAGCGTCTGAGAACGTGTGTCCTCAATATACTGAGAACGCATGCTCTCAATATAAAACGTTTGTGGTAATCCCTCTGTTGTAATATGAAATGTTTGGCTGCATTAGGTTGATAAATGGAACGTGGCAATTATATATCCTTACAGTAAATTTTTAATGTGATTAGGTAAATGTTAAAAAATAAACATGTTAACGGATTCCTTGATAAATGCAAGAAAGTTATAAAAAATAAATCTGATCCATTGATTTTGGAAGATGACTAAGAATATGCCAGCCTCTTCAATGCATAGCCGTCAGATTAGGGTTTAAGGTTAAATAAGGTTAAAAGATCATTAATTGTTCCCATTGTCAATAGGTGTATGCCTTTCGGCGTAACAAGATTTCAATAACTGGCTCACACCATTTAGTATATTAATAAGTCACTTCCCAAATCTCGATATAGTATTTGAATGATTTGAAAAATGAACACAAAGATAACTAGTAGAACAAAATGTTTTTTCTTAGTTTAAAATCAAATATCACTCATAGAAAAAAAAAAAATTCTGAATATAAAATTAGTTTTCTTTCAAGAAGTTGGTCCTACTAGTTATGTCCCTGCCATAACATAGACATTAAGTTTTGGGCAATTTCAATTAGTTTTTATGTTTGATTTTCAAGGCAGCCAATGGTGTTTTAAGCTAAAGTTCCATTTCCTTGAGAACGAGAGCCAGCGGGGTAGCGGTGGGTTCCATTGCATTGAGAGCAGGGGAGTGGCGGAGAGTTTCATTGCCTTGCGAATGAGAGCCAGAGATGGAGATTGTATTCATTAATGTTGTGGAAGGTGGATGGGAATGAGAACCGAGGGTGGCAGCATGGCCATGCTCCAGTCGATGCAATCTTGTGTGGTAAGTTGCATGTCATCACAAATGTGTCACTCTTTGCACCTTACTCTCTAGAAACATATGTCTAAAGCACAACGATGGAGGGCCGACTGATTGCAAAAAGAGAAGAACTCGAGCAAGTGATAGGGAACCCGGAGGATCCCATCTTTGTTTCCTTGGTGTGCAAGAGTTGGTACCACATAGATTCTCTCACTCACAAGCATATTACCATTGAGTTTTGTTACACCATCATCCCTTTGTATCTCAATGCTTAGTTCCCATGGATTGAATCACTAAAACTAAAGGGGAATCCCATGGCTTCCATGTTTAATTTGATTCCACTAGAATGGGGAGGATATGTCGAGCTGTGGATTAACTAGATTTCCGAGACATTTCGTTCTTAAAGTGTCTTCATTTGTGCATAATGATCATTACGGATGAGGATCTTGGGGTTCTGGGTTGTAGCCATGGCAGCATTCTTCAGGTGCTTAAGCTGGAGAAGTGCTTTGGATTTTTAAATCTGGGGCTCCTTGAAATTGCATGCTTCTGAAGGTAATTTTCACTATCTTTTCAATCTTTAGTAGGTTAAAAGAAATCTGAGTCTTTAGTTGAAAGTCATATTTTGTGAATTACTCAACAAAAATCCAAATAAAGTACTCTTTTTGAGCAAAAAATCGGTCGTTTGATTTATAATAGCATGGTTAAAATGTTCAATGGTATTTACATCCTAAGGTATGCCAGAAACCTTCTCACTAATATTCCTCCAAAATGCTTAATATGGAGCATATGCATACTGCAACAAATGACTGCTCGAGCAACAACGTTGATGCTACACAACTCTCATTCTCTTGTTCGATTGACCGACACTCACCCTCTTCTACCCTTGTTAAATATAATGTAACCTCAACAGTCTGACTGTACACTGCCAGCTTTCCTGGCCAACTATAATATCGTTTCTTTATGTTCTTGATTTGCTTGAGGTTATTTAGCTTAACTCTTTTCCCTTTTCTCAATGTACTCTTTTTCTGATATACTCAATATATTGAATACTATTTTTTCTGGTCTGCTCCTTCTCTATATTCTTTGCTTCTCATTTTATCATGGTATCAGAGCTTCAGATGTAAGACTCTTTACATAGACTGGAGAGGAGCCCGATCCTAAGTAGCGAAGAGCTTAAACTGTCGAGGAGAGCACAGGATGCGAGATTCTTCACAGAGCTTGGAGAACAATGCACAGTCCGCCATCGATTCAAAAGATCATTGCGGAAAGCAAATGCGAGGAAACAAAGTGAAATATGCTCATAAGATTGAGGAAACAGAGCTACAGAAGGCAAAGAATCCTAATCATTTAAATATTCATGAAAGATTCATGAAGCACAGTTGCAGAGAGAAGAAACAATTAATGATACGTGAGATCTTTAAAGAGTTCATGAAATTCTTTCCAATTCATGAAATATTTGCGAATTTCCCTCTTCGGGTGAAAGTCTTTGTAGAAGAAGCAAAGGACAAGCAAACACAGTCATTCGATCGATCCTATTAACATATTTGAGCCGTTAATAAAGCTCAGAAAGGATGAGGAGTGCATAGAAAAGAAAAAAAAAATTCAGTCGTCAGATCTAGCACAGAGGATTGATAGCCATCGGATCCAGGAGAAAGTGCATGAGGCTTAGTCCTTTGGAGCACATAGGAGAAAATATGACTTGCGAAGTCGCGAATTACCGAAATATTTGGGACTTTCCATCAAGGACGACACATAGAGAGATCTTGGCATTTCGCTAACTCGCAAGGAGTAAAGGTCGGAGAACATGGCGGTGAGAATTCACGAATTGTGAAATCATGACTCGATCTCAATTGTTGGATCGAGAAAGATCGTGAGTCGTTGATCTAATGCAATCGGGATTTTGAGGATTGGTAAAATGGAGCTGCAAGTCATTCGACTTCGCGAAACATGAAATCTCGATGAGATCTGGACCGTTAGATCTAGAGGAAAGAGAACCGTTCGATTTGGATGCCCCGAAATATCGGAATTTTGAAAGTCGACAATGTGAAGGAGCTCGTGACTTGGAGCTCACCACTCGCAAAAACTCGACATCATCTTAACCATCCATTGGAAGGGACGTGTGGTGAGCGTTCAACACTTTGTTGACTCGCGATTCGCAGTAGTCAACCAACAGAGTTTCAAGAACCTGCGATACATGAAATTGCAAAATAATTGCAACCATTGATCGAGTAAATATCTGGATTGTCGATCCAGCGCTATCGTGATTTCAGCTACCGGGAAATCAGAAGTGAGAGTTCAGTGAACTCATGATATGTGAAACTACGACGTGATTTGAGACGTCATATTAGGAGTGTGAATCGTTGATTTGGGAGGCTCCAAAATTTTGACATTTCGGAGTTCAGGGTTTGGAGAACATCATTATGAGAGTTCAAAGGTCAGGAAATACCAATCCGTGAAATCGCAAAAGGATCTATACCGTGAGATCATAGGAGGATCTGGACCATCGATCCACAATAGAGGATAGATTGGAGTTTCAGATTCTGGGATTCGAAGGAGGAAAGGTTGAAGTTGAATCACAACATCGCGGATGATCAGGGGATCAAATTTTGCTCAAAAATTCAAAGTGCTAGGAATCACTTCAAATCGAATGAGAGCATAGGCCTCGTCGTTGCGAACCCAATGCATCTCATTGGGGTACAAACAGACCTTGAGAGTGAGAGATATCGCGATCTGTTCGAATCATCAAACAGGTAAAAAAAAGGGACGTTGACTGTGCAGTCCATACAGTCCGTACAGGCTGACATGCCAAAGTCCATATGCTGACATGGCAGAGGTTATGTGGCAGTTTTTTATTGGCTGACAGTTGGGCAAATCATGTTTTGACATGTGGCAGTTTTTGGTTTGTGGTTGGATGCCACGTGGCCCAATCATGGGCCACCATGTAGCATCATTATATTGGTTCAAAATTATATGGAGTTTGTGGGATTCGAACCCCGAACCTCCCCCACTGGTCAAAGCCTTTGCAAAGTCCACCCTACCAATGGGCCACACGTTGTTCCTTGTTAACTATATGTGTTATAAACTATTTGAATTAATGTAATGTTTGATATGGTGGGGGGTCGGTCCATGGCTTAGCCCCGACCTGTGGTTCTGTTGTGTTAACATGTGACCATAACCATAACATATGGGTAGGAGTTGTATTATAAACAGAGCCCAGTCCCGGGGTTAACACATAACCACAGTTCAAATGCGTGGGGTTTACGTTTAAGCCTCCGGTCACATGACCTATGGCATGTGACCTTACCATGGAGTGCACGGGGAAGTTATGATTTAAACTTAACCCTTTTTATATTTGCGCGGGGTCACATGGACCCATGTGCCCACGATCTTGGCGGTTAGGGGCTGGCACACCCATAACCATCCTACAGTTTGCACGGTTGGTGCGATTGCGTTCGGTGTTGGGTTTTTACACTTTAAATAGTGTGTGTGCTAGGTTGAATGAACAAGGGTGCAATTTGTAGATGCAGAGACAACAAGCTTGAAGAGGGGACTTTTAGGAAGCCTAACTTCTTCATTTTTTGGCCAAATGAGGTGCTGAAAAATCCCAGCTAGAGGTTTTTGGATGCTCTAAAGCCATTGGAGCAGTCTGTTGGTCATTTTGAGCATTGTAGAGCACATTTTTTAGCACTTTGAGAAAATAATAATAATGATCCATTGGAAGCTGGACCAAGAGATGTAGCCCAAGAGAGGGGTGAACTCCTTTATCATTTGTTGTGTTATGTGCTTATGTTCATTGATTATGTTGTTGTTTATTTGCATCTTAAATGAGTAAATTCTATTTATGATGTGTTGCAAAGTTGATCCATTTGTTTTTAACACATAAACTTTACTTGCAGATATTTCCAAGTTTTCAAGCCTTCTTCATTTTTAGATCAAGTTGGTATCATAGCACTGGTTGAATACTTGATTATTTTGCAAGTGTTTTGTTTTCTGATGCTCACAAGGTTGAAACCTAGAAGAGGAGAATATCAACTTGTAGAGCCAAGTTCTCATCCTTCAAGGAGGAAGCATATACAATCACTGCAAGTTTCAAGAAGGCATTCACCAAGTATGGCTCATGAAGAAACTCATGAACATGTTCCTGCAGAAGATGAAGATCTGGGAAAGGATGTCATGGAAATGAGACAGATGATGAAGATCTTGATGGAAAGGAATGCAAGGTTGCAAGGTGAAGGTTCCAACCCTTCAAAGCATCAGGGAGACAGTGGTGATAGAACTTCAAATGGAAATGAAGGGAATGGTGCTTCTCCACCACCCTCTCCTCCATCTTCTTCTTCTTCTTCTTCTACCAATTCAAGACCTCTTCTGAACTCTCCAAAGGGACATGGTAAAACTCCTTCACAAATTCCTTCATTAAAGCTTGATATTAAATTTGAATTGCCAATATACAATGGAGAAGCTAATGCTGAGAAATTAGATAATTGGATACGTCAGAATGAGGTATATTGTAGAATACAAAAAATTCAAGATGATGAAACCAAAATTCATCTTGCTTCTTTAATATTGGATAGTGCGGCACTCATTTGGTGGGAATCCAAGACTCAGGAGGACATGAAGAAGCATGGTAAAATTTTAATTTCTTGGAATGATTTTATTGTTGCAATTAAAAAACAATTTTATCCATTGGCATATAAGCAAAAGGCTACTATGGAATGGCAAAATTTTAGACAATCTAAAGGACAAAGTGTGCAAAGCTTTACTCAAGAATTTAGGAGAAGAGCTTTGGTTTTCGGATTAGATTTGTCTTCTCAAGAAACTTTACTGAAATATATTGGAGCTTTACATAGTTATTTGAGACATACTATACTCATGTTTAATCCTTCAAATCTAGATGAAGCTTGTGTTCAGGCTACTCATTTGGAAGCAAGAGGAAGGAACGACACTCATGAGGGTAACAAGAATACTTTCAGCCATGGAGATAAAGGAAAGAAGAAGTTCAAGGGCAATGGCAAAAAGAATGTTGTTGTTAAGAAAGAGAGAGAAAAATTCACATGCAAACATTGTTCAAAAGATGGCCATGATGAAGCCCATTGTTGGAAACTTCATCCTGAAAGAAGACCCAAAAAGTTTGGCAACAACAACAAAGGGAAGTCAAAGATCGCAGCAACCATTCAACATGATTTAGGTTCTGATTCGAGTGATGAAACAAAGATCACAACTATGGGTTATCAAGGTAATGGCTCTAATGAAAGTACTAGTTCTTCAAGTAATATCAATGTAACTCAACAAGAAAAAGAGAGAATTGAACTTTTTCACATAAGGGTTGTTTCAAAGCATACTAAGATAGATACTCTATTTGATACTAGATCTCAAGCAAACCTTATTTCTGAAGAAATTATTAAGAAATTAAAGTTGGAA
>JASDQU010819009.1:3870-35279 GCA_032191745.1 Picea mariana | reverse complement strand
TGAAGAGAAGTATTGTATTTGGAGCGGTAGCTCAATAGGAGGATGCCCCCTCGAAGAGGCAAGTGAACAGGAGAGGATCCCTTCCATAATAGGATCCATTGTATGGTGTTGCCCTACCCTAAGGGTTTTGAAGTAATAAAGTGTGGTTTCTTCTATATTGCTTTGTGGATCTATTGTGTATTCAGTATTTGTGGTTATTATATTGGTAGATCTATCAGGTACTTAACAGAGAGTGGGATGTTACATACACCCCCTCTTGTTTTAAACTTCGTCCCGAAGTTGTACAATATATAAAATGCAGTAATAAATTATCTGACACGATCTACATGTCTAATCTAGAAAATAAGTAAGGAAACTGCTAACACACATCATATGCATCCTCCCATGTAGATGAGTGTGGACTATAATTGTCTCACTAGACCTTGACCTGATTGACTATTCGACGCCGTAGTTTTCGAATGCGATGGTCAAGAATGCGGATTGGCTCCGCTGTGAGAGCACCCTCGTCCGCCACCTACAAAGAACTCATGCCAATCACATGTGTAGGATCACTAACATAATGTCTCAAAACAGATACATGAAAAACATCGTGGATACGCCTCAAAGAATCATTCAAGGCTAGTCTATAGGACACAGGTCCTTTCTTTTCCACAACTTCGAAAGGTCCCACAACCTAGGAGAGAGTTTAGCACCCTTTCCAAACTTGATCGAACTCTTGTGCAGTTTCACCCGCAAGAAAATTCGATCGCCAACTTCATAATTGTGGTCAACGCGATGCGCATAAGTGTAACTCTTCTTCCAATCTTGCACTTCTTTAATATTTTGTCTTATTGTTTTCATTTGTTCTTCCATTTCTTGGATCACTTTTGGTCCCACCAAGACCCCATCCTCAAGTCTATCCTAGCTCAATGGCGTTCGACACGGTCTCCATTATAGAAACTCAAACAATGCCATCTTAATGTTACTTTGATAGTTGTTGTATGCAAACTCTACCAGTGGAAAAATTCTTCCCAACGTTTCTGTTGGTCCATTACATATATACACACCATATCCTCCATAGTTTGGTTCGTTCATTTTGTCCACCCGTCTTTCTCAGGGTGATAAGCTGTACTAAAGTTCAGTTGTGTCCCCAAAGCCTCTTAGAAACTGGTCCAAGATCGTCCTGTAAAACCAATCCTCTATCGGATATGATCCTTTTTTTCACTCCATGCAATCTCACAATCTCGCTGACAAAAACTCTAGCTATGTCCGGTGCATGATATGTCGTATGTACAAAAATATAGTGTGCACTCTTTGTTAGAGTGTCCACTACCACAAAAATTGAATCGTGTCTCATTGTCGTTAGTGGCAACCCAACAATGAATTCCATCAAAATGACCTCCCATTTCGATTTCAGAATAATGTGAGGATTTAATAATCCTGCTGGATGTCTATGTTCATCTTTCACTAGCTAGCATTCTAGACATCTTGCCACGTAATTGACAATGTCTGATTTCATTCCCCTCCAGTAGAATAAATGCTTAAGGTCTACCTTCATCTTCATGACTCCCGGCTGAGCCATGTACACAGCACGATGCGATTCACTTAAGATCAAACTTCTTAAGTCGTCGTTAGACGGTACATAAATTCTATTGTTATATCTCAACAATCCGTCATTGTCCAATGTATATCCTTCAAACTTCGGTGCCATCATGGTATCTTGTCCAATATTTTCTTTATCTTCCTTGTAATAGTCATCGTCTCTCTGTAGCACTAGAATATTTTCTTGAAGATTTGTCTCAAGAGGTATTACCGAGAATATGCGCGTTCTCCGACTCAATGCATCTACCAGTCTGTTCACCGTTCACTGTTCCTTTAATGTAAGAAATCTCAAAATCATATTCGCTAAGTAATTCTGACCAACGCCTTTGTCACGTGTTCAAGTCACTCTGTGTGAATATGTGCTGTAATCCACAATGATCTGTCTTTAATTCGAATTTTCATCCAATCAGATAGTGTCTCCAAACTCTCAAGGCATATACTATGGCCAATAAATCCAAATCATGCATTGCATAGTTCTCCTCATGCTTTCTTAATTTCCTTGAGATGTGAGCGATCACTCGACCATCTTGCATCAATACTCCACCTAAAACTTCCTTGAATGCGTCCGTGCATACCAAGAATTCCTTGTCCATGTCGGGGAATTTTAGTATCGACATTGTCGTCAACAACTCCTTGAGCCTTTGAAGTGCTTCCGTGCATTTCTTGCTCCATGAAAACTTCTTGTTTTTCTTCTGCAGTTCCGTGATCGGATTTGCTATCTTTGAAAAACCTTCGACGAACCGTCGGTAATATCCTGCTAAAAACATAAAGATGTGTACTTCTTGTACGTTTTTCGACGCATTCCATTCCATAATAGCCTCTACTTTTGCTGGATCCACAACGATGCCTTCACCAGATATGATGTGCCCTAAATAATGAGTCTTCGATTGGTAAAGAGAACATTTCGACAGTTTCCCATATAATTTGTTTTCTCGTAAACACTGTAGTACCAAGATTACATGTTCGTCATGTTCTTCTGTCGTCTGAGAATATATCACCATGTCATCGATAAATACTTGAACAAACTTGTCCAAGTATTCGCAGAACACCCTATTCATCAAGGTCATGAATACTCCCGGGGCGTTTGTTAGTCCAAATGGTAGAATTGTAAACTCATAGTGTCCGAACCTTGTCTTAAATGCGGTTTTAGGAATATATTCCTATTTAATTCATAACTGGTGATATCTTGATATCAAGTCAATATTTGAAAACAAAGTTGATCCAGGTGGATATCGGTGGCCACCCACCTCTTCCAACTGGCTCAAAACAGTTTTCTGGCAATTTTGGCAATTTACTATTTTTAGTAGTTTTAACTTCCGGGGCCATTTTGAGGGCCTAAATAAAGGTTTTTTGGGATCGACCCAACTCAATGATAACCTACAGCATGATTGAAGTCCCAAAATGAATCTCCTTGATGATACCTTTCCAAGGGGCTATCACACGCCTAAAACAGAGATTGTATGCAAAAGTTACGACCCCAGGAAGTTAATGTACTAACTTACCCAAACGGGGCCCACATGAATTTTGGCGCTTCATCTCCTAGGGTTAGGTTTTTGGATGTCTAGAGTTTTTTGCATTCCTGTTTATTGTAAAAAGGCCTTTAGAGCCTCATTGTAACCATCTCCTTGCGAATGAGCGCAGCTGTCACATCTCTTCTCAGAGATAAGCCTCCACCATTCCTGCAAGCTTGTTTCCGCTGCATTTTACAGTTTCAGTTTATTTCGTTATTGAATAGAAAACCAGTTTTACTATATCTCTGTTATTTTGTGTTAAGCACCTGTTAATAATCTATAGTCATTTCATTCTTCTCATAAAATCCGAATCAACAGTTGTTCCTTTCATCTAATCAAACAAATCGTCTATTCTTGGCAAAATATACTGGTTCTTGATCGTTTCTTTTTTCAATTGACGGTAGTCAATACAAAGACTCCATGATCCATATTTCTTCCTTACAAAAATAACAGGCGCACCCCAAGGCGACATACTTGGACGTATAAGTCCCAAGTCCAACAATTCCTTCAATTGCATTTTCAACTCCTGTAACTCATGCATTGACATTCAATAGGGCGTTCTTGCTTTCGGTTTAGTTTCAGGTTTCAAGTCGATTGTAAACTCCAACTCTCTTTTGGGCGACGAACCTGGTAACTCTTCTGGAAACATGTCCGAAAACTCTTGTACTACTGGAAGGTTTTCTAATCCTTCCACCTCGCCTTTTTCATTTAGTGCTAAGATTGCATATAACTTACATCCCTTGCACATTCTCTTCTGTAGTTGTAGGGAAGAAATGAACCTCAAGGACACTCCCTGGTTTCTTCCTACAATCATTCTTCTTTGTCCCACATCATCTGTCAAACTTAACCGTTTCATTTTACAATTGAGTATCGCATCATGCGATTCCAACTAGTCCATACTGATCACTATATCATAAGATCCTAATATTGTGACATATAGGTTGGCCTTCGTTACAAAATATCCCAAGGTAATGCTACCGTCTACAACCCTTCCTTCAACCTTCTGCTTGGAACCTGAAGCCATTTCTACGTATGTAAACTCGTCTTGCTCAACTTCCTTTACCTTAATTATTTTTAGCACTACACTAGAAATAAATCTCTCTGTAGCACTTGGATCTATCAAAATACTAAAAGTTTGGTTGGGGATTCTGCCTGATGTCTCGAGCACAGTGGAATAATGATCGGCATGGTGGTTATTCATCGCTGCATGAATCCTATGGGCCTTGCCCAAATCTCCAACTGTAGTGTGTCCTGTTGATCCGACCACTCTAGCCTTCTCAGTCAGACAGTCTCGCTGGTAATGTGGCTCTCCACAAGTCCAACATCTGGTCTTTGGTCCAACACTCTTGGTCCCCGAAGTAGAAGTTGTTGGCCTACCAGTCTGAGCTCTTGGTCTGTTCTACTGAACATGCCTAAACTGCTGCTACTGTGGGTGGCGCTGCTGTTGATGCGGTGGTCCCCTATAGGGACTCCTCTACTGAGGAACCGGTCATCGTGGCATCGTGAACATGGGTCTTCTAGACGTATCTTGATACCCTGATGTCTGTCTGAGTGGTGTCTGATGTTGCTGCACTCTTGATATCATCGGTCTAGTCGGTCTTGCATGAGTCCTACCCTGACCCCCGTTGGTCAGCTCTTCTTCAGCTATGAGGGCCTTCTGGACTGCATCGTGCAACATCTAAGGAATTAGGATCCTCACCTTCACACGAATGTTGAAGTTAAGGCCGAGCACAAACTTGTTGACCTTTATCTTCTCCATGTTTAGATGTGGAGCATACCTAAGTAGCTCCATAAATATGGACTCATACCCCGACACCGTACAACCACCTTGCCGTAAGGTGTTGAACTCATTGAGTTGGCGCTCAATGAATTCTTCTGACAAATACCTCTCATGGAACCGTTTCTCGAACAATTACCATGACACATCTTCAACAACCATGTTGAGCTGAGGTAGGAGCGTCTTCCACCATAAAAGAGCACTCCCCTTCAGACGACTTTCATGTTGGAGGTGTAGTCATGAAGTGCAAAGCACATCACCATGTTCTCCAACCATGCCTTGGTGGTTGAGCCGTCCGTGGGACCCATGAACTCGATAAGCTTCACCTTCTTGAGTTCTCTGTGAATGATACCACTACCAGCTGAAGCGCATTGTGAACCCTCATTGGGTACATACTCTCTGGCCTCATATCTATCTAGTCGGTTAATCAAGGCCTCTGACATTCTCTGGAAGGACCTCATCAAACCAACCACATCCCCCACAACAACCTACTCCTTTCCAATGACTAGTTCTTCTCCTTGGGGGTTAGACCCCTATGGCATGGATGCTACTGGAGACATCACACCTCCTCCCCTAGCACCACATCATCTACCTCCATGACGTTCTCTAACCATGATTACATGCATGGTCAAATTTCAATTTTAATTAGCGATAAGTTATTAATCAAGTATTTAATACACTGGAAGGCATAATGATCCCAAGTCGTAGGGTTGAACCCGCTCTGATACCATATGTAATATCCCACTGTTACGACAATAATTAGTGATGTACAATAGGTAACATCCCACCATAGAGATATTTCTTCAACATGCAGACATGAGTCTTTCTATCTTCAACTTCAAACCCTTGTGGTTGTTCTATATACACTTCTTCTTTAATAATACCATTTAAGAAAGATGTTTTCACATCCATCTGGTGCAACTTCCACTTCATTTTGGCTGCAATAGCTATGATGGTTTTGATAGAAGTGTATTTGGCTACAAGAGAAAATTTTTCTTCATAGTCAATACCTTCCTTTTGAGAAAATCCATGAGCCACAAATCTTGTCTTATGTTTTTCAATACTTCTATCTGCTGCATGTTTTGTTTTGTATATCCACTTGGAAGATACCACATCTTTGTTCTTTGGTTTGGGAACTATTTCCCACACATCATTCTTCATAATGGATTGATATTCTTCTGTCATGGCATCCATCCATTCTTTCTTATGAACAACTTCTTCAAAGAAAGTAGGTTCCTTCTCTATGAGATCACACGTCAAAGCCACATAGCTGGAGAATGACTTAGGCTTCTTGATTTGTCTCATGGTTCCTTCTGGGGCACCATACTTCTTTGTATCCTGAATAATTTATCTAGACCAAGACAACTTTCTCTTTTGAGAGATAGTCATACAGGGAGATTTTTGAGATTCGATTATATCATGATCTTCTGGAATCTCATCATCAAGGGTAATTGCAACTTCCTTCACAGGTTCTGCAACTCTGGGAGATACCGGTTCTTCTTCATATAATTATTCAAGCTGGAATTTCATTGATATTTTGAGTGATGCATCTTCATCAAAGGTTACATCTTTGTCGATCTCAATATGATGGTATCCTAGTTTGTAGATTCTGAAGGCCTTAGAGACCTCACAGTATCCAACAAAGATTCCCTTCTTTCCTGAAGAATCCAACTTAGTTCTCTTTTCTTTTGGAATGTGTACAAACACTGGAAAGCCAAATATTTTGAGATGGCTTACTTCTTTCTTCTTTCCGGTGAACATTTCTTCGGGAGTTTTGAATCCAAGTGTAGTATGGGATAATCTTTTCTGGACATATACTGCTGTTCTTGCTGCTTCAACCCACAAGTGCATTGAAAGATCTTGATCATGAATCATAGTATTTAATGCTTCCATAATCGTTCTATTCTTTCTTTCCGCTACACCATTTTGTTGAGGATTATAGAGAGTGGTGATCTCCCTCTTAATCCCAACATCTCTGCAAAGGTTTCCAAATTCATTTGAAGTGTACTCTACTCCATTGTCTGACTTGAGTATCCTGATTTTCCTTTCGAAGAGGTTTTCTACCAAGGCTTTGAATTCCTTAAACTTCCTAAGTACTTCATATTTTGATTTTAAGAAATAAATCCATGTCTTACGATGGTAATCATCAATGAAAGAGACATAGTATACATACCCGCTTAGAGAGGTTTATGGCATTGGACCACATACATCTGAGTAGACAAGTTCCAAGATTCCTTTTGATTTACTATCACTCTTTGGAAAAGGATTCTTTGTGTTCTTTCCTTGTGTACATCCCTTGCATACTCCTTCATGATCAACTTTTAATTCTGGTAAACCTATAACTACCTTGCTTACATATTGTAAGGCTTTGTAGTTGATGTGAGCTAGTCTTCTATGCCAAAGTTCACAAGGGATTTCAATAGAGTGAGTCAAGGATACATTTGAGTGAACTTTTAACTTGTACAAACCACCTTCTTCTATTCCAATAACAACTGCATCTTCTATAGTTTTTCCTTTGGAACACATAATAACTTCACCATATACAAATGCAACCCTGAAACCTTTATTATCTAGAGCAGAAATAGAAAGTACATCCTTCATTCTCATTGGAGTTCCTGAATCAAATTTGTAGGTGGCTTCTCCCAATCCTTTGATTGGGTACTAATAATCATCTCCAAGTGAAACTTTCTGGGAGGAGGTTTTCTCTACAAGGATGGAGAGAGTGTTCTTTTGACCTATCATGTTCTTGGAAGCACCACTATCTATGAGCTAAGTATCCTCTCCAGGTGTCACAGATCCCGAGAGAGAGGAACACAAAACATATTCTTCAATATATTATTTTGCGAACTTCTTGGGTGGCTCATCATCTTCAGCTGCATGGGCGTGATGTCTTTTGTTATTTATTTCCTTCTAGCAGAACAATTCTTAGCAATGTGTCCCATCTTATCACATTGATAAAACTGGTAGGAGGAGTAATTTTTTTCCTTCCTCTGACCCTTATGATATTTATGGAATCTTTTTGAAGAGTGAGATTCTTTATGAGAGTGAGTCTCCTTTTAAAAATGAGATTTCCCTTTCCACCCTTAGCATGAGAATCTAGGGCTTGATATTCATCTCTTATTAGAACGGCTTCTCGGTTAGCCACTCATGCTTCCTCTTGAACACATTCTTCCCATAAGTTGTCAAATTGGAGTTTCTCTTTTCTTGCACAAATGGTTTGGATGAAGGAATCCCAAGGTAATGTGAGACCATTAAGAGTTGTCATCACGAGTTTGTATTCATATATCTTATCTCCAATTTGCTTCTAACTGTTCCTTGAATTGAGAAACTCTAGAGAAATATTCTTGAACTCTTTCTCCTTTTTGCATTCTTGTATTATTGAGTTGGGTTCTCAAGTTCATTTTCCAGTTGATGTTCCTTCCTTCATACATTCTGGTTAGGGCGTAAAACATATATTTTGTAGTATTTTTAGAAGACACTTGAGGGATCAAGTGGTCTTTAATAGAGTATGCAATTATCCTTTTAGCCTTAATCATATCCTTCTTGTACTTCTCTTTGGATTCATCTTCTTCGGGCTCTGTTACATTTTATTTTATTAATTTTACAAGGTCATTCTCTTCAAGAATGAGTCCAATTATGTACTTCCAGGCACGAAAATCTTCCACACCTTCTAAATTGTGAACAAGATTGGTGCTTGCAGACATTTTGACTCGGGGCTAAGAAAATGACCAGAAAATGAAAGTGCTCAAAAAATGAAACTGAACTTACCAGGAGATGCGCTGGGCTAAGGCGAGTTTACTGGAGCTGATTGTTTTTGAAAAATCCAAGTTTTACCCCCTGAAACTGGACTTGCGTACTTATGGACTGGTGCTTCTGGTACTGGTTTCCTGGTTTTTTGGTACCAGTCAAAACTAGGGATTGACTTTCCAGACAATCCAATCACTGAATTTTTTTTTTCAAGCTGCCAAAAGATGCACTAGGGCAAGGTGCACTTCCCAAGGTGGTTCTTGGTCAAAAATTCCTCTTCAGTAAAAAGCCCTAATTTTCTTGTATGACAATAGAGACGTCTAGATACCCAGTGAAAGATGCTCTATTCAGTCAAGCTCTGATACCATGTTAAGTTTTTATTGTTGTTATTAGCTTATTTCAAAATTTCATGAGCATTCAATGCATTTCCAAAACAACAGTATAAAGAGGATCACTGAAAGAAACACAATCACAAGGTGCACAAAATTTTATCACGGGAAACCTTCATGGGGAAGAAAACCCAACAAAAACTTCCTCAATAATAGATTGCCAGTACAATGCCAAGACTAAGACCAAAACACCAAAGATAGACCAAGACCAAGCATGCACCTCTCTTCTCCTTCGTTAGAATTCTTCCTACAACTGCAACCGTCTTCAAGATATGTGCACTAGATGATTGATTGAGTGTGTTCAAATGAGATACCAACCTCACATATAAATACAAGTGTGAGATGGTGCTAGGGTTGTGACTCTTCACTTGGTGGAGCCAACTTCTCCTAGAAGTGGCTAAAACCACTTTACAATTACTAGGGGACAAATTTACAAATACCACCATGAAAATACATGTTTGACCAATCCACAAATGGGGATTTGATCTTATACAAGACCCGACTTGAGCAATCCACAAAAGTGGATTTGATCTATACAATAATAACTCAAATATAATTAGAATATTCTTCGAAGTTACAATATTTCAACAAGCATACCTCCAATTTTTTTTTAAAAATGATGAAGGTTTTTACAAGGAAGCAGTGAGTACATTTTCGGTGAAGGTTTTAAGTTTAAGTGATGTACATAAGAGAGATCAAAATATTCCTTCCAAAACTCGTATGAAACAAATTAATGTTTTTTGGTTTAAAGGAATTAAATGCTTAAGGGAAATGGTGTTTGAATGTGATGCCATGAACAATAAGAGGTGAGGGATTTTTAAAACATGTTGATTTGACTAAAGAACTTGAGGGTCCACATTTAATTATGGACACAATGCTCTTATCAAAAGAGAAATTACAAGAACAATTGAATGCCTAAAAAATTGTCTGGGCTAGTGAATTTAATAACTCAATTAAGTATTTTGAAGAAGAATTAGAAAGATGGTTAGTCTGGTATGTGAACAAGAATGAAGACATTGAGGACACACTCCATCAATTGAGCCTTGATATAAAAGAACCGGAAAATGAATTATTTGAAACCAAGACTAAACATGAGATGATGGTTTCTCCTATGAGAGAGTATATTGAACAATGGTTAAGGAAAACCTTGGTTAGAATAACCGAAACAGATCAACACAAAGTCGGTAATACATTTATGCCACCTCCAATACCACAACAATCTATTAAAGAAACTACAAGAAGCAGATAATGTGTCAGAACTTCCATCATAGTAAGTCAAGTATTCACTTAGTTTTTCTTTCACCTCTTTTTCCTCCTTAGTTAGTAGTCACTTTTCCTTTCCTCTTTTAGAATTTGTGAAAACCAAAGGTTGAACCCTGTTTGTCTCCTTTTTTTATTCTAGGTCTCTCTTTCATTTCATGTTCCGCAGGAGCCCAATCCCAATTCTCTTTTAAGAGAAAATGAAATTTACTTTGTATGAACTTTTAGACATTATTATTTATTTTTTTGCAAAGACATCTATTGTTTTTTGAGTTCCTAGAGAACTATTCAAGAAATAACATTAATGATTTCTCAGACTTTAAATTTTAAGCATGAGATTTCAAATGTGTGTCTATCAAAATATTTTTTGGATCTAAATGGAATGATCATTTAAATCTCTCCCATATGCGGTACTTATATTCTTTCTTTGTGCTGAATAATGTGTCTTACTTTGCTAAATACTATGATGGAAATGCCATCCTATATGGTTATTTACTCTCTTGGTTTGTAATCTTGTATTAAACCTGGTCCCATATCAGACATATTTTATTTTCTTCAATATTATTTAAATATATATGAGAACCACCTCTTTAAAAACAAAGGGGGATTTATCCTTGTGATGTTGTCTTAAAGACCATAAGACAATCTTTAATTTCAACAACTTTTTTCACAGATCCACTTATAACCATCCGTAGGGTTATTTAACAAAGGCCTTAGTCCTATTCCACTTTTATTATTTCCATTAGGCTTGGGGGCCTAGTAGTCCGAGGTTGGTGAAAAGAGAATCAAGGATCCCATCCTCAACACTTTTCAAAGTGATTTTGTCATTAGTGGCAAGTTGAAATCTTTCTTTAAGCTCAGGGCATGGCACCCAATCTCTGACTTGGGTGTAAAAGATATGTTTGATAGAGTTGATGCCTTTTTCAAAGAATTTAAGGTTTGAGAACCAAGTGTTTTCTTGAAGGTCTTACCTTCTTGCAACAAAATAGGGGTCCACTACAAAGAATTACCATTAAATGAGAGGTCGTACCTAAGGCCTCGACCCTTGTTGCAAAGGAAGGGATTAATTGCTTTGCAAGCCTTCCATGCAGTGAGTCACAAATGTACCTTTGATCTTACCCAAGGATGGAGTTACCACTAGAGTTTGGAGATAAATGACTTACATGGATCTATTTCTAGGGGGTTCCCCCTAGAATGTACAATCCCTCCAAGATTATCCACCTTCTAAAGCATGAATCACTCACTTAGCACAGAGGATTTGAGATTGAATTCAAAATTTTTATGGTTCCTATCCTCCTATTGTTTTTGGGGGTTCATCACAACTCCTAGTGAACTATATGGAAGTGTTTGCCTTTGGAATTAGTATCCCACAATAAGCTTCTCAATGATTTCTCCACTCATCGGTAAGAACCCAAGGAGGGTACCCAATGAGATGAATAATACATGTGCAACTTCCATCACCTTATTTAAAGTTTGAAACTTGGTTGCGAAATCCATAAACTTAGTAAGTCACTTCTTGATCTTGTTTTCAACTTTCTTGGTGACTGCATCTTGAAGTTTCTTAAGGGATGCTTGGAAAGAGAAATAAATGACTAAATATTTGAAAATCCCTTAAACTAGATTGGCAATTATTTTTGACTTTGTTGTAGCATAGGGTTTTGGTCCATAAAATTTTAGACCCAAAGGCCTCACCAAAAAATTGAAGGCATGCCATAGTTTTTTTCTTATGAGCACTGATCTTCAAGGATAATATGTAATGAATAATCATCAACAAAAATCCCATTTAAAGGATTTTCATAATCATTTTTAGGGAGTGGGATACCTCTGATCATTCCTTGGCCCACCTTGTTACAAATGAGGCATATATAGTATTAACCATAGGGAAACCTCGTCTAATGGATCTAAACTAGTCCACTTCTTTTTTTTTTACAATAGTGAATGAAAAGATAAACCAATGCCTTGACAAAAACGGTCTCAACAACGTTGAGAAAGAAGCACCCAAAGCCTAGTGCCTTGAGCATTGCCAAAATAAAGGGCCATTCCACAATGATTTGATTTCTCAATTTTCATCCTAATGAAAAGTGATTTTGGTGCAAGTTTATGGGTCACTTCAGTTCATTCATTTCCACACTACTATGACATTATCTATGATAAAACAACATTTTATGAACTCAATGTATTCAAGACTAAGGATCTTTGACAGGATGTGTCTAACATAGAGAGATAACGCCTACGACAAGATCTTTCCCTTTAGTTTGGTATAAGTTCTAGGTCAAGGTTCAAGATGATTATGATGAGACCTTAGTAAATGTTAGCCCCTAATGTTTAATTTTGGACCACCACCTTGTAAAATTGTAGCAGGTTAGGGACAACAAAGTCCTATGTAGCTTTGTACATTTCACACGAAAACCTGTCAAATCCTAATGATTTGTCCTTGACCATTATTGTTAACATAGTTACCAATTTGACAAGAACCATCTAGAGTTCTAGTTTTTTTAGAAGTCACATTTAGTGGCTATCTTTACCCTCGTTTTGAAAATTGGTGTTACCGGTAGTACCCCCTTTTTTCTTTTTTTTTGGGGGGGGGGTGGGGGCGGGGTTAAAATTACCACTGTCTGCAACCATGGCATTAACAATGTCTTAATATTGTTGAAAAAACCCTTAAACTCAATCCCATAATCGAAAAGTGGTGCTAACGATAACACTAGTTCTTATTTTCGAAGTTAAAATTACAAGTTATTTGAAACCTCAAGACTTTACAATCGATACTATTGCAACCAAAACTTTAAAGTTGTCTCTCGAATTGAAAAGTGGTGCTCCCAATACTCCCTTTTTTTATAGGGATAGAATTGAAAGAGTTTTGAAATTGTGGCCTTGACAACGGGTACTCTTGGAACTAAAATATTAAGATCAACAACTGAATAAAAAAGTGGTGCTATTAGTGGTGCCACCAACTCCCCCTCCCCACCCCACCTTTATTTGTGGGGGGGGGCGGGGGGCGACATGCTTAAAATTGTAAAAAAATAAAAAAATAAATATAAATAAAAAGAGATAAAAAAGGGAAAAACCCCAAACAAAAAAAATCAAACATAATTTTCTTTTTAAATAAAAATAAAAAATAAAAATCCACCTGGATGGGTGATATATGAGGCCCAAGTAGTTTTCCATGCGAGTGAATGAGGTTTTAGGTATAGTACAGAGGGAAGATGATCATTATAGCCCCTGGTGCAAAAGAGGTATACTTATTTTCAGAAATATTCGAAGAAACCACAATATTTTCATTCATTTATACTTGATCTTCTGTAGGGTAAAAGAGCACTTCAATAACTCGATCATGAATGAGCTTTTTGATGAAGTGCATGTGTAGCTCGATGTGTTTGCTATGCTGATGTTGAGCTAGATCTTTGGTGAGGTTGATGACACTCTGATTGTCACACTGGACAGTGGTCGAATGTTGTTGTAGGAATCCAAATTATGAAAGGATTTGCCGAAGTTACAAGGATTCTTGACTTGCATTAATCGTTGCATAGTAATTTGTTTTTGCCGAAGAAAGAGAAATAACTTGTTGTTTCTTAAAAGCCCAAGTGACAAGTCTAGAACCAAGGATGAAAACATAACCTGTAGTAGAATTTCGATCATCAAGGTCGCCATCCCAATCCAAATCAGTGAAACCAACCAACAAAGGAGTCCCCCCTGAAATATAATGTATCCCAAACTGAAATGTACCCCTGACATACTGAAGTGTCATTTTAGCTGCTTTCTAATGGCTTTCATGGGGTGTTTTCATATATCGGGCAACAAGACCAACATATTGATTTTTTTACATGGTAAAACCCCAATGTGGGGAAACATCCATGGCCCCAACCAATGTGGCCACTTGAACAAATTTATTAATGCAAAAGAAAAATATTTTACACAAGATTTTCTCACAATTGATCATCAACAAATGCCCCTCCATGCTCTTTAAATAGATATCATGGATCAATCGAGTGTTAAGCCACATATTAATGTAGCCATTAATATCGAGGAAAATCTGAGCCTTCGAATCACTCTATGTCTAGAACATATCGTGATTCTCAGATTACAAATGCATACTAAAGAAACACACTAAGAAACACATTTTAACCTAACAACACATTTATACCAAGTTGATATTAACTAACTCCTAAGTGTCTAAATATCCTAACATGAAGCAAAGAGATGAAAATTATGAATTAGGAACGATGGGAACAAAAGACATCATGCTAATAACTGGTTGCGGTGGTCTTATCAGTGTCGAAGGATCCATCTCGTTGGTATATGGGGACCATAAGAATTTTGTTGTCTTAGCCATGCCTTGGGGTTGGGCTCTCCATTCCACATGGAATAATTTAGGTGAAACTGTCTGGGAATTCATGTGTGGCTTAGTTGGGGATGTAGTTTGACAAGGGTTTGGTTTTTTTCATGGAGTTGGTGTGATGGGTCAATAATCTCTTCCTTTTGGGGGCTTTTAAACCAAGGGAGGAGAACAATTCTAGAATTCTAGAGCAACGTTGTTGGCTCGTTGGAATGGTGGATTGTTTCTCTTAGCATTTTAGTTGGCGATCACATCCTAGAAGCGTAAGGGGGGGCTGTGAACATCAATGTTAGCAATATTTTGGTCCCAATGAAATAACTCTAAGGTGCTGGATACTCTAGGTCCATGTGCATGGAGTATTGGAAACTCACTTCCCTAGCCTTACTAATCAAGGGATATGGAGGAATTTTTTGATATGGAAGCCCCATAATTGAGCACAAGGGGTCAATGAAGAAATCACATGAATGTTTCTCAGCCTACGTCTAGAAGAGAGACAACACCCTATTGAACTTATACTTCTATTGAGAGGGGGGCATGAATCAATATAAAATAATTTTTACTTTAAATGATCATTCATCAATCATTCATTAACTTTAAAATAGTAAATGCATGTAAACTCAAATTAATGTACATAGAGTTTAATTTGGAAACCCTTGTGGGAGAAAATCACAAAAAACTTATCTTTATAAATGTCTGCAGGCACCAACCTACTGTTACAAAGCTTGTAGGCATCAACCTACTAGAGACACCAATCTCTTCAGTTGAGCACAAACTCAACAAGATATTGTGTAGCCACCAAATTATTAGAGACACCAATCTCATCAGTTGAGCATCAAATCAGTTACATTGTAAATGTGTTGAACCTGCACATAATAGATCTAGATAGGAAATGACATACACAGTTTGCAGAGAAAATATGAGAAAAGAGAAACAAGAGAGAAAGAATGGAAGAATTCTCATTAACCAAATGAATGAATGATAATTTACACATGATATACTCTGTATAACTCAACTATGCACACTGAAGGAGAAGCCAATGCACCATAGTGGCGGTATAGAGTGATCTGGACACACACTAGCAGTTACTGGAGTAAGCTGCCACCTAGTCTAGTCTCTCAGGAAGTTACACGAGTTAACTGCCACCTAGTTTGAGTTAACTAGTCTCTCAGTCTTCAATTATATGACTAAAACATCGTGAAGTGAGGAGGAGATCAATGAATCATGAGTAATGCACTAGTCTAGTGATAATCCCAAGGACAATGCACATTATATGGTGACGATACCAATGTTGCATGGTAATGATCCCAATGTGGCATCTAGACTCCACTCACATGGTCAAAATGAAGTGTGAACTAAAGAGAATATTCTCCCTAGACTATACGAGACTGAATAATGACTAGTAAACATAGGGAAAACCTTAGGAAAAATAATTCCTAGGTGTGTGTGAAGTATCTCCAACACCCCCCCTGAACATCACTATGTTGAAAATAAAGAATGGGTCCCAACAACGAGGCCATGCTAGGTACCCAAATACAAAATATACACTGAAATAAACAAGGAAAGAGGAAAAACCTCATGGGAACCCCCCCCCTCAAAGTACAATGTATGTAAAACAAAGAACTGACAATTTCTAGGCAACTGTGTCCTTCACTCCGAGGCGACAACGTATAGAATGGAAATTCTACTCATTGAAGGTCTTGGTGAAGATCTCTACAGTTTGTTCTGCTAAAGGACAAAATTGCAGGTCGATGATCCCCTCGTGTACTAAGTCCCGGATGTAGTGCTTGTGGATCTCAATGTGCTTCGTCCGCTACCTCTGAACTGGATCTCTACAAATCTTCAGAGTGCTCTGGTTGTCACACAAAATGATGATCGACCAATGAAACTGAATGCCCAACGCAGTGAGAAAATTCTGTAGCCACATAGCCTTAATGGTCATGTTAACTACTCCTCTGTACTCTGCCTCAGATAAAGATATAGAAATAACATCCTGCTTCTTTCTCGACCAACAGATAGGGCCGGAACCAAGACTGAGTGAGTAACCAAATGTGGAGTTGCGATCAATGCTATCAGCAACCCAGTTAGAATCAATGAACCCGATGAGGTAAAATGTAGAATCTTTTGCATAGTGAATCCCAAAGGTGATAGTGCCCTATACGTATCAAAGGATACACTTTGAAGCCTTCCAATGTAGCTCATGCTGCTCCTGCATGAACTTGGAGACTGCTCCAATTGCATATGAGAGGTCTGGTCTAGAGTGTGTGAGATAAAACAAGCTCCCCACTAGCTAGCTGTACAGTTTTTTGTCCATCAGTGGAGTGTCCCCACCATCCTCAAGTCTAACTCTTGATAGGAAAGGAGTCGGGGCAGAATTGTAGTCTGTCATGTGAAATCTCTCAAGGAGATCTCGTGCATACTTGGCTTGAGACAATTTGATTCTCGATGCATCATGACTGATCTTGAGTCCAAGGAAAAAATGTAGCGGACCCATGTCCATCATTAAGAACCTGTCATGCAGAATCCTCTTGACTACAACAATCGATGAAGTTGAGCAACCGGTGATCAAAAAATTATCAACATACAGAACTAGGAGTAGAAGTGAATTAGCCGTCCTGAGCATGTAAATATTCGGGTCTGACTTACAATGTACAAAGTTCTGTGACAACAGGTAGGAGTCCATCTTGGCATACCATTCCCTCGAGGCCTGATTGAGGCCATAAAGAGACTTCTTTAGTCGACAAAACAAAAATGAATCCTGCATAAATCGCTGGGGCTGCTCCATATAGATCTCCTCAGAGAGACCGCCATGAAGAAATGCATTCTTCACATCTATCTTATGGGATTCCCATCCCTTGGCTGCCGCAATGGCAAGTGCCAAATGTATGGAATCCATCTTCACTACTGGAGCAAAGGTCTCATCATAGTCAATACCCTGCACCTGCTGAAAGCCTTTGGAAACTAGCCTAGATTTGTATATGCTAACCTGTCCATTCACTGCGCTCTTGGTCTGGTAGACCCATCTGCACCTGACAAGTTTCCTTCTTGAAGGAAGGGGAACCAGATCCCAAGTCTGGTTCTCGAGGAGGGAGTTTTACTCCTCCTACATGGCGGATCCCCAAAAGGGATTTCCAGTAGCCTCGTCATAGAAATGTGGATCTGAAGACTAAACCAAGAAAATATGTCTGGGTGGCATCGGTTCAGTGGCAGTGAGTGCAAGAGAAGGCTCCTTGAAATCAGATCGATTCCTCCTAGTATCAGCTGGATCCTCAACAAGATATCCTGCATCCTGAATAGTAGTCTGGGCCCACTTGGGCTTCGGCTCTGGTTCTGCAACTACATCTACATGCACTGACTGTAATGACTCGATATCTAAATCATTTGAATCCTCTGAATTAGAAATCTCATCTGAAGAAGAGTCGGCATGTGCATGCTCATCATCTCTGACAGGTGGAAGAACAAAAGTGTTTGCATGCGACTGTTGAGGTACATGCGAGACACTTTCCTCGAATTGGACACTCCGCTCAATGATGATCCGGTCCGAGGAAAGATCAATGAGTCTGTATCCCTTCACACCATCGGGGTATCCAACAAAGATACACTCTGTGCTCTATGGATCAAGTGCCTTCCTCTTCTCAGAGGGAATCCTGGCCCATGCACAAGAACTGAATATACGAAAGTGGGTCACTTCCGGTTTGAGGCCACTCCAAGCCTTGTAGGGGGTCTTATCCTTGAAAAATATACGGGAAGATCTGTTTTGGATGTAGGTTGCACAATTAAGTGCTTCAACCCATAATCTCCGTGGAAGTGACTTTGCATGTAGCATGCAAGATGCCATATATTTTAGAGATCTATTTTTCCGCTCAACAACTCCATTTTGCTGCGGAGTATAGGGAACCATGTGCTGCAATTGAATCTTAGCATCATGAAAAAGATTTTGTATCTCATGGTTGACATACTCCCCCTTGTTATATGTTCACAAGACTTTTATCTTCTTTCCCGACTATGTTTCAACAAGGGATTTGAAATCTTTGAGGTGTTGAAAGACCTCTGATTTTTTCCTGAGAAATAAAATCTATGTGAAGTGTAAGAAACCATAAAAAAAGATGAGCACGTACCTTGCTTTACTGATTGATGGATGCATAAAAGGTCCCATGAGGTCACTATGGATTATATCTAAAGGAAAGGAAGCCTTTTGAGTCTTTCCTTTGTCGAATTTCTCTTGAGGGTGTTTTCCAAGAACACATCCCGCACAAATTCCTTTGGAGAAGTGGATGTTAGGTAGACCATCAACCATTCCCTACATTCTAAGTTGTTGGATATATCTGGAATTTAAATGCCCAAAAATTTCGTGCCATATCCTACTGCTTTCATCAACACGGGTAAGCAGTAATGTAGAATATGGTTCAATAAATTCAGAAAATGTGTAGAGTTTGGATTGATGGTTTACCTCACCAGTAGCAACCCTGGAATTGGTTTTCATGTCATAGATATCCACTACACCAGGTGTGAATATGACTCTCTTTCCGGTGTTGTAGTTTTTCATTTGATACATGGAGAGAATATTGACAGAAATTTTAAGAACATGTAGCACATTCTCGAAGCTTCCATTTGTGAGTTCAATTTTTCCTTTGTCGGTGACCTCGACTGGAGAGTTGTCCCCCATCAGAATAGGAGGAACTTTGCATGCATCCAATGAAGAGTAGAATTATTTTGTGGCTTCCATGTGGTGTGATGCACCTGAATCTACAATCCAAGCATCAAGAGAGGAGTTGATGACAATCAAAGCATGGATATAATTGCCTTTCTTGGGATTATGATCTTCTGGCTTCTTCTTCTTGACACCCTTGGGGATACGATCTCCAAGGTTGTTTTGTTGAAGTATTTGGGCGATTTGATCTATCTTCTTCTGTATACATGCAGATTATGGATGGAATCCTTTGTGGAAGTAAGTGCATTTCTCCCCTTTTCTTCCCTTTCCACCTTTGGATCCAGAGGCATCGTTGAAGGGTTTTGAGTACCCTTCCTTCTTTGGATTTGCATGTGCTTTCATTTTGTCTTTGTCTTTAGATTTATGATTTTGATGACCGCTACCATCATGTTAGTGCATGATCCTTTGGGCCTTTGATTTTTCCCATGTTGATAAGCTTATTCTGCTTCTGTGTCAGAGATTCAATAAAGAACTCAAGAGAGGGCATCTTCCAGGTGGCTCCAGAGGCAAGCCTAACTGAATGAAATGTGGATACAAACACTGAGTATTCCAGACCAAGTTTGGAGAGAATGGTAAGAAACATTTGTTTCTCCTCCTTAGATTTATCAACCTCGCAAGCCTTGAGTTGCGACAACAAATCCTTATATTTGGTAAAGAAATCTTGGAGATTGTCGAAGTTTTTTGGATCCAAAGTGAGCAATTCCACCTCGAGCATGTGTCCCCTCATCTCATCCTGTTTGAAAAAAATCCCTTCCATGGTAGTCTAGGATTCATTGGGGGTTTTACAGGAGGATATGTGAAAGAGGAGTTCATGAGAAATGAGACTGCAAATAGTTCCAAACGCTTCATCCATTCGATTCAGAGACTTGGATTTTTCTATGGCTGATGTGGGTCTGGTATATGTGTCCATGGTTAAAATTTATAATACTATGCCTCGAATATGCACTATCATCTTCTCTTTCCATGCAAAGAAATTGTACAGTGTAAGAATGAATTCTTTTGGAAATTCCATTTTTCTGCTGTCTTCAATCTTTGGTACCTGCAAAAAGAATATGGTGTGTTTTTTTCCTAGCAATCCATCAGCTCTAATACCATGTAAATGTGTTGAACCTGCACCAAATAGATCTAGCTAGCAAATGACATACACAGTTTGCAAAAAAAATATGAGAAAAGAGAAACATGAGAGAAAGAATGGAAGAATTCTCATTAACCAAATGAATGAATGATAATTTACACATGATATACTCTGTATAACTAAACTAATGCGCAGTGGAGGAGAAACCAATGCACCATAGTGGTGGTATAGAGTGATCTGGACACACACCAGTAGTTACAAGAGTAAACTACCACCTAGTCCACTCTCTCATACAATTACGAGAGTTAACTTACACCTAGTCTGAGTTAACTAGTCTCTCAATCTTCAATTAACTGACTGAAACATAGTGAAGTGAGCAGGATACCAGGGAATCATGAGTATTGCACTAGTCTGGTGATAATCCCAAGGACAATGCGCATTAGTTGGTGATGATCCCAACGTTGCATGGTGATGATCCCAATGTGGCATCTAGACTCCACTCAATTGGTGAAACTGAAATGTGAACTGAAGAGAATATTCTCCTAGAGGAATATTCTCCCTAGACCATAGGAGACTGAATAATGACTGATACACATAGGGAAAACCTTAGGAAAAATAATTTCTGGGTGTCTGTGAAGTATCTCCAACATAGACTTGTATAGGCACCAATATAATATTTTCATACATAGAGTACTTTTAACTTCACCTGCAGGCTTCATACCTCATGAATTTCACAACATCATCATACCCTTAAATTTCATGCTCCAACACCTCTCCTTGCTTCATGCCCCAAACATAGTTTCACATCTTAGTCAGATTTAGCCTTCATTCCCTAGCAAACCTCATAACATTATTCCCATAATATAATTCCAGACTACAACATCCCAACTTCAAAACAAAGAACTTTGTAGCATCATAGACCTTAGTCCTTCATAACACACCTTTAAAACTCCAAGAAAACTTCTCTTGCACACCTTTAGACCCCAAGAATAATCCCCAGCTCCTCTTGCACACCTCAAATCTATTTTGCGCACTTGTTCTTGCTCTTCTTTCTTGGATGCTCTTCAAATGTGCACATATATTTTGTATTTGTAGTGTTTCTGCGTTCACTTATGGGGCCAAATTGTAAAACTGGATGGGATGACTTGTACTTTTTGGCTGGGTTGACCTTACAAAATATTTCATATCTTTTCATTCCCATAGAGTTAGAGGGAGTGCCATATACTGTTGGAAAGGTATTAGAATAATATTTTCAACCATATATCATATGCTCCCATTTGAGCTAGGTCTTAAGAGTAAAAATATATTCAAATATAGGGTATCCAAATTGAGCATAAAAAATACAAAAACAATATTTCTAATAATATCCATTTTGCAATCTTTGTCTTGGAAATGTGTAGTCTCCCCCTGTCTTTGAAATTAATGACATCAATATTTCTAACAATCTCTTCCTTTTTCATTGATGGAAACCCTTAGTTAAGTCTGTGATACTCCCCCTGTCTATAATTCTCCTTGTGTATGCAATTCTTCCTATGTATGCAACCTATCACCCTTTGACATCAATGACAAATGGATGCTCCCTCTAAGCGTGTGCTTCCCTTTATTGACGAGATGAGAGGGGTATCACTCCCAACTTATATTTGAGATATTCAAATGTGTCTTTAAGAAGGGGTTTGGTAAAAATATCTGCAACCTGTTCTTTGGTATCAATGTATTCCAACTTGACACTTTGATCGACTATGTATTATGTTAGGAAGTGGTGCTTGATGGGAATATGCTTCATCTTTCAGTGCATAACAAGATTCTTTGAAATGTTGATTGCACTTGTGTTGTCGTAGATGATTGAGTTTGGTTGATCATATTCTACCTTGATATCCTTCAGTGTCTTCTTCATCCAGAGAACTAGTGTGCAACATGCTGCTGCAATATATTCGGCTTCTGCTATGGATAGGGAGATTGAAGTTTGCTTCTTTCTCAACCATGATACTATACAATTTCTTAGAAATAATTCTCCTCCACTAGTACTTTTCTTGTCATCAATATTTCCTTCCCAATCTGCATTTGTATATGCTATTAGAGTGAATTCCTTACTTCTTGAATACCACAAGCCAAAGTCCAACGTGCCCTTCAGATATCTGAATATTCTTTTTATTGTTTGCACATGTGTGTCTTTTGGTGCATATTGAAATCTTGCAACCAATCCTACTGCTTGCATGATGTCCTTGATGTTGTCACATATATTTGGATACCAATCATCGACCTATACAATGTTTGATTTGCTTCTGGAGATTCATAATCTTTTCTCCACTTACATCCTGTGATCATGGGTGTACTGACAGGTGCAAAGTCTCCCATTTCAAATTTCTTCAACATTTCCTCGATATATTTGGTCTGAGAAATGAATATTCCTTTGCTGGATTGAGAAATATACAACCCTATATATATTGACAATTCTCCAAGCATGGACATCTCAAATTCTTTTTTCATTTCTTTGCAAATTTTTGGTTCATTCTATCATCATTACTTCCAGATATGATGTCATCCACATAAACCACAATGATTAACAAATTTTCATTGTATGTTTTGATGTAAATATTGTTGTCTGCAACTCCTCTTTTGGAACCTTGTTGTTGTAGGTATTTTTCAAGTATTGAATACCAATCTCTAGGAGCTTGCTTTAGTCTATTGAGTTCTTTCTTCAGTCTCCATACATGATCTAGCAATTGAAATCCTTTTGAAAATTCGATATATACTTCTTCTTCTAAATTTCCATTTAGAAAGGCTGACTTGACATCCATTTGATAAACTTTAAAGTTCTTGAAACACGCAAATGTAAAAAAAAATCGGATTGCTTCTAATATTGTAATTTGAGCAAAGGTTTCTTCAAAGTCAATACCCTCAACTTGAGCATACCCTTTACATACCAATCTTGTTTTATTTCTAACTACTTGTCCATCTTCATCCAATTTTTTTTTGAAGACCCATTTGGTGCCAATCACATTCTTTTCTTTTGGTCTAGGCACACATTCCCATGTCTCATTCTTCTCAATTTGATTTAGTTCTTTTTTCATAGCATTAACCCAATGCTTTTCTTTACTAGCTTGTGAAAAGTTCTTGGGAACTATTTTAGATAGCAAAGAAAAGTTCATTTTTTTTCTAGTCTGAACTCTTGTATCTATATCACCAAGAACCCAATTTTCTGGATGATGCTTTTGAACAAATTTGGATGGTGTCTTTGGATCTTGGCATTCTATTTATTCTTCCTCTTCTTCTTCCTTTTCTTGTTCTCTATAGATTTTATCCTCTGGATCTTCATTTGTTTGTGACTTTTCCTTTTAGGTATTGCTTCATCCACTCTTACATCAATACTATCTACAACCTTACACAGTTTTTTGTTGTAGCATTTGTAGGCCTTGCTTCCCGATGCATAGCCAAGAAAGATACCTTCATATGTTTCAAAATCAAAATTGCCTAAATTATCTTCATTTCTCTTTAAATGGAACTTGCTCCCAAATACTTTAAAGTATTTGAATGTAGTTTGTCTACCTTTCCATAATTCATAGGGTGTCTTGTTTTTGTTCACTCTATTTTTTTCTCTATTAAAAATGTAGACTCTTTTTCTGACTGCTTCTATCCAAAAGGTGTCTGGTAGTTTGGCTTCATTCAACATTGTTCTAGCCATTTCTTGTACAGTTCTGTTCTTCCTTTCTACAACTCCACTTTGATGTGGAGTCCTTGCTACTGAAAAATGTCTCTTGATTCCACGATTCTCACAGAATTCTTCAAATTCATAAGAGATTAACTCATCTCCGTTGTATGATCTTAACCAATTTATTTTTAAATCAGTCTCATTTTCAACTAGGGATTTGAAAGCTTTAAGATTCTCAAATACTTCATATTTTTCTTTAAGAAATGTAACCCATGTAATTCTTGTGTAATCATCAATAAGAAACATAAAATAACTCTCACCTTTTAAAGTTTGTGTTCTTATTGGCTCGCAAAGGTTCGTGTGTACAATTTCCAATGGGTTTGATGTTGAGTACTCCTTTTTTTAAAAACTAACTCTCATCTGCTACTTCCCATGATGACTTGAATTGCAAATAGCATTGGTATGTTTTTGTTAAAATTTTGGTATGCTCATTTTACCATAGACAATGTTACACCATTGTCACCCAACCATAGGCACTTACATGTAACACCCACAAGCATAATGACCTTTTCTTAGATATATTCCATACACAAAGAAAGTCCTATTAGATAAACCCTAGCCAAAAATATCAACATGACTGCAACAACAACACAATACCAAGAGAGCATACCTTTACCAAGATAATCACACAAGAGAGAGATACCAGAAAGATTGAGCAAGGAGAGACTTTACCACTGCAGTTGCTGCGTCACCTTCCTCAGACTTGCACCTCCTTCTTCCCTTCGCTAAATTGATACTCCTTCTAGACTTACACCTTGATTGCAGAGTGAGTGAGAGTGTGTCAATGAGGTAGCCCCTTACCTCTTTATATACTACTTTGTCCAAGTGAATTTTCATGTGGGGCCGACTTCTCTTTTTGGAGCCTTCTAATTCTTTATTATTATTCTCCTTGGGCCGACTTCTCTTTCTGGATCCTTCTAATTCTTTATTATTATTCTCCTTGGGCTGAATTCTCTTCTAAGGTATTTCCAAATTTGTTTAATGGTTCTATTGATTCCATAATCTTCTTCTCTAAGCACAAAGGTTTTCCTGGAGGTTAATACCTCCTCCAACTACCAAAACATCAATGCTCCCTCTTATCTAGGGAGGTATTATCCATGATGTTCTTCATCTAGTAGTCTCAATCACATCCATACATGGCATGTACAATACTACCACCAATCACATGGTCTTGCAGACTAGTCTACATGTAGCATCAAAATAGCCACACAGCCTATCCCATGATCACACAGATCATGCCACAAGCATCATCATCATAGACACATGGGCTATTTGATGAGTCTATACATTATTGTCATGCATCTGGGGCCTCATCATCATATGTGGTATCTCTCTAGTGGGAACAACCTCATCATCCTTTTAAACCTTATGGATCTTGACATCCTTTCGGACCTTATGTCATTACATGACTTCATCTAGCTCACACAGAATCATACATCTAGCTCACACATAATCTCGACAACTAGCCCTATGGCTAGCTCCTTTGGTTGAAACTCCAGACATCCAGTCCACAATGAATAGAGATTTAACCACAAGGATTAGGCGATATAGTGCGCGCACGCTACCCATCTATCCCAAGGCTAGGAACACCTCCAACCACATAGTTTGTCCTTCCAGCTTGAAATCTGGGCATCTACCAGCCCCGAAGGCTCAACATACTGCTAACCCTATGCGAGGTCATGCTGAATGGTGCCACAACCAGTAATGTGCCTGTGAATGACTACCCACTACTGCCACACTCTACATACTACTGCCCCTCTAATCACATATGTAACTCATAACTCCATCTTATGAGGGAAGTGATTCTGGACCACGCCAATCTTGTCCCTGAAATACTCAAACTTTATCTTCGACAAAGGCTTGGTCAACACATCGACTATCTCCTCATCTGTAGAAACATACTGGAGCTTCAATTCTCCATTTTGTACCATGTCTCGGATATAATGGTACTTGATATCGATATGCTTTGACTTGTCATGAAACACTTGGTTCTCTGACAACTTTATGCAACTCTGGTTGTCACAGAAGATACAAGTCACCTCAAACTCGAGATCAAAGAGCCCTGCAAGCAAATTCCGAAGCCACGCAACTTCGCAACTAGCTGGACATGATGCTATATATTCTGCCTTGACCGTACTAAGTGCCACACTAATCTACTTCATGCTGATCCACAAGATCATAGCTGATCCCAAACTAAAGCAACATCCTGATGTACTTTGCCGATTTGCGACACTACTGACCCAATATGAATCATCATAGCCTTGCAGTATTATCTCACGATCCAAAACATATATGAGTCCATAGTCAACTATACCTTTTAGGTACCTCAATATGTGTTTTTCCACCATCAAGTGAACATGTCTCATTTCAACCATATACTGACTCAATGTGTTCACCGCAAAACATATATCTGACTTGTGTTCATCAAATACATCAATGAACCAATCATATGTCTATACATGGTGGCATCCACTGTCTCTGAATATGTATCACTCAATAACTTCAGGTTTTTCACCATCAGTGTAGGCATGGATTTACAATCCATCATTGTAATTCTCTTCAGAATTTCTACAGTATATTTTCCTTGGTTAAGGAAAATCTCATCCGATTTCTACCATACCTCTAGACCTAAGAAATAATGAATCATACCCAAGTATTTCATATCAAACTCTGTAGAAAGATTCCTCTTACTATCAGCGATGATCTTCTCACCCCCTGTTAGAAACATGTCATCCACATATAACAGTAATAATACTAGTCCACCATCCACAACCTTGTAGTAAAGGTTGGAATCTGCTTTACTCTTGGTAAAGCTAAAGCTCATCAGAAAACTGTCAATTCTATCATACCATGCCCTGGGTGCTGGCTTCAATCCATACAAGGATTTCTTCAACCTTCACACATGTGACTGTCTGTCATGTGTCTTGAAACCTTGTGGTTGCTCCATGTACACTTCCTCTTCTACTACACCATTCAAAAAGGCTATCTTCACGTCCATCTGGTGTACCTTTCATTTCATTACTGTAGCTATCAGAAGTGTATCTCTAGTCGAAGTGTATCTTTCCACAAGAGAAAATGTCTCCTCATAATCTATTCCTTCTTTTTGGGAGAAACCACAAGCCACAAACCTTGCCTTATATTTCTCAATACTACCATCTGCTGAATGCTTTGTCCTGTAGATCCACTTGGAACTCACCACTGTTTTCTCTTTTGGTCTCAGAAACACATCCTAAACATCATTCTTCATAATGGACTGGTACTCCTCAATCATGGCATCCTTCCATACTTTCTTCTCTGCAACCTCTTCATAACAAGTAGGCTCTGCATCAATGATATCACTTAGCAATGCCATGTAGCTAGCATATGGACACAGTTTCTTAATTTTTCTGAAAGTTCCTTCTGGAGCAACATACTTCTCTGCATCCTGAATAATCTCCCAATCCCAAGATGGTATTCTCTTATTTGTAATCATCTCTTGGGGTGGATCTACAGGTCTCTATGGTTCTGGAATATCATGATCTTATGAAACATACTCTTTTGGTACAAAACCATTACCTGTACCTGTATCCGAAACTCTAGGAGCTTCAAGATCCTCATCATGGACCTCATCTATATGATTTTTCCTTGATCTATTGAAGAATTCATCCTCATCAAAGGTGACATCGCTACTAGTCTCTATCTGCCTGTGACCAAGGATGTAGACTCTATATGCCTTTGATGTCTCACTATATCCAACAAATATACCCTTCTTTCCTAAAGGATACAACTTCAATCTTTTATCCTTGGGAACATGCACATATACTAAACAACCAAATATCCTTAGGTGGCTAACCTTTGGGTTTTCTCCTGTAAACATTTCTTTTGGTGTCTTGTTCCCAAGTATACGGTGAGGAATTATATTCTGCACATATACAACAGTCCTGGATGCTTCTTCCCATAGATGCATCGATAAATCTTGATCATGAATCATATCCTTTACTTCTTCCATTATCGTCCGGTTCTTTCTTTCTCCCACACCATTCTGCTGAGGGTTGTAGGGAGTAGTGAGCTCCCTCTTAATACCAACTTCTCTGCAGAATTATTTGAAGTCATGTGATGTGAACTCTCCTCCATTATCTGACATCAATATCTTTATCTTCTTTTCAGAAAGATTTTCTACAAGGGCTTTGAATTCCTTGAACTTGCTGAATACTTCACTTTTTGTTTTCAAGAAATAAAACCAAGTTTTACGTGAGAAATCATGAATAAATGAAACACAATATACATACCTGCTAAGTGAAGTGGATATCATTGGTCCACACACTTCTGAGTGCACGATGTCCAAGACTCCTTTGGATTTGCTGTCACTGCTTGGAAACATACTCTTCACGTTCTTGCCTTGTGAACATCCCTTGCATATACCATCACAATTCACCCGAATCTCAAGAAAACATGTCACCATCTTGCTAACGATTAGTAATGCTTTGTAATGTATGTGAGAAAGTCTTCTATGCCATAGCTCACTCGGATTTATTGTATTGTGAACTAGTTTTGAATTTGAGTGTCCCTTTAATTTGTGTAGACCTCCTTATTGAACACCAATCACAATAGCATCATCAATAGACTTTCCTCTTGACCACATAAGAAATTTACCATTAATGAACGAAACTCTGAATCCTTTCTCATCCAATGTTGAGATAGAAAGGAGATTCTTCTTCAAACCATGTACATACAAAACATATTTCATTTTCATAGGATTTCTGGAATCCAACCTGTAGGAGGCTTCTCCTACTCCTTTAATGGGATATTTATAGTCATCACCGAGCTTCACCTTATGAGGTGAATCCTTTTGAACCATTTTTGAAAGAGAATCCTTGTAACTGGTCACGTGCTTAGAAGCACCACTATCAATAAACCATGTGTCACTTCCATGAGTCATTGTCCCTGTAAGAGATGATATCAATACATATTCTTCACTTGAATCATCTTCTTTTGATTTCTTCTGAACAAGTTCATCGTCTTCTGCGGCATGAGTATGATGTATTTTATACTTTCCTTTTCTGATATGATCTTTTATGTGGGGACAATTTCTAGCAATGTGTCCCATCTTCTGGCAGAGGTAGCATTTATAACTTAAATAATCCTTTTGAGTCTTTTGTGCATTTTGTGACCTTTGAAACTTCTTGTGGGGATGATCATGTTTTCTGCTCTTTCCTTTTCTTGTATGTTCTTCTACTGCTTGATTTTCATCATCACCCAACTTTTCTTCTCTTTCTACCAATCTAGCTTCTTCTTGAGTGCAATATTCCCATAGCCTGCTAAAATTTGTTAGTTTTCTTCTGGAATAGATTCCCTGAATAAATGATTCCCAATAATTTGGGAGACCATTCAATGTAGTCATTACTAGCTCATCTTATTCAACTGTATCTCTAATGGCTTCAATCTTTTCTTTGATTTGGGATACCCTCGTGAAGTAGGATTGAATGGTTTCTGAATTCTGCATCTTCACATTCTTGAGCTGTGTACTCAACATCATCTTGCGCTTGATATTATTGCCTTCATATAATCAGGATAAAGCATCAACCATTTTCTTTGGATTATTCAATGATCAGACATGAGAGATCAAGTGATCCTTGATAGAATCTACAATAATCCTCTTTGCTTTAACCATGTTCTTTTTGTACTTTTCTTTAGCCTCATCTCCCTCTGTCTCTTGAACTTATTCTTCAATGAATCCTTATAGATCATTCTCTTCTAGAATGCAAATTAATCTATATTTCCATGCTCGAAATTTATTAACACCCTCAAGCTTCTCATCAAGCTTAGTGTTGGAAGTCATTTTTCCTCGAGATCCAGAAATATGACAAAAATTGAGACTTTGCAGAAATGAATTTTGGACTTACCAATTAGTGCGCTATGCCAAGGCAACCTCCTTTCTTCAAGGATCTTCTCTAACTTCAGTCTTTAAATGTCCAAATGTTTTGACCTAGGGTTTTATGAGGAAACCCTAATTTTCCAACTTTTGAATTTTGGAGATCTGATATGGGGGAAAGATGCACCCTCCTTAGACGACCTTCTTGGTGGCTTTTGTAAGTGCTCAACGAGCTTGATAATAGAGGAAAATGACGATATTCCTTCCAGTAGTAAGACCGTTCTAAAGGAAACCAACTCTGATTCCATATTAAAACTTTTGTATGCTTGTTTTATCATAGACAATGCTACACCATTGTCACCCAACCACAAGCACTTACCCCTGAGCACAATAACCTTTTCTTAGATAGATTTCGTACATGAAGCAAGTCCTATCAAATAAACCCTAGCCAAAAATACCAACATGGCTGCAACAACAACAAAATACCAAGAGAGCGTACTTTTACCAAGGGAAGCGCACAAGAGAGAGATACCAGAAAGACTGAGCAAGGAGAGACTTCACCATTGCAGTTGCTGCATCACCTTCCTCAGACTTGCACCTCCTTCTTCCCTTCGATGAGATGCTACTCCTTCTAGACTTGTGCCTTTATTGTAGAGTGAGTGAGAGTGTGTCAATGAGGTAACCACTTACCTCTTTATATACTAATTTGTCCAAGTGACTTTTCATGTGGAGCCGWCTTCTCTTTCTRGAGCCTTCTAATTATTTATTATTATTCTCCTTGGGYCGACTTMTMTTCTAGGGTATTTACACATCTTTTTAATRTTTCTCTTGCTTCTAGAATMTTCTTCTCTAAGCACAAAGGYTKTCCTGGAGGTTAATATCTCCYGYAGCTTCCAAAACATGAACAATTTTGAGATCCTTGGCATATCTCTTATTGCTTGTGTCTTGCTGAGTTTTACTAGATTGTCAAAGTTTATATGACCCATCCTTCTATGCTATAACCAACTTTTGTTTACTTGTCCCATACAACATTTTTCTCCTTTGACTTCATCAAGAATGTATACATTGATCGGGGTTCTATTTGCATTTTCCACTAATCTTCCTGTACCTTCTTTCCTTATCTTGCATCCTTTAGAATGAAATGTGAGGTTGTAACCTTGATCACACATTTGACTGCCACTTAGAAGATTTTGATTTAACCCTTCAACATACAATAAATTCTATGTTTTAGTCTTTCCATTATCAAGACTAAAGGTACCTTTTCTAGCTATCCTTTTATAAGCATTATCACCAAAGGTAACACTGCCTCCTTTTTCTTCCTTTAGGGTGAGAAATTTGTTCTGATCCTTTGTCATGTGTTCTTGAGCATACATTGAGAGTCCACATTTTTCCTTCTTTGGTTATTCTTGCTTCCTTTTCCACACCTTTTTGTATTCTTCTCTATGCTTGGTAAGAACATCTTCTT
>JASDQU010819008.1:31950-45981 GCA_032191745.1 Picea mariana | reverse complement strand
TAATCTTTTTAGCCAACTTTGTATAGTTTTGGCCCTTTTGATGTGCTGTGGAGTTAATCCTTGTGCCATGGATGATTGTTTTTCTGTGTTTGATGATGTTGAGTTCTTGTCGCCCTGTGCGGACGAAATTTCAGTGATAACACTGTGAAAAAGAGGTTCATGAAGAGAAGAATGAAGTTACTAGAATTCAAGAGTTAGAAGCACTTGAACCAAAGGAAGTCATTCATGAGGATAATGACATGGAAAAACCTCAGAGGCTAGAAAATATTCCTTCTCACAAGAGAATACCATCTTGGGCACAAGAGCTCATCAGATATGCAGAAATATATGGTGCCCCAGAAAAATATCTTAGGGAAAGTAAGAAGCTGAAACCGTATTCCATCTATGTGGCATGTTTGTGTGATATCATCGATGAAAAAATATCCAATTATGAAGAGGATGCAAAAAAGTGGCTATGGAAGGATTCCATGGAGGAATATCACTCCATAGTAAATAATGATGTTTGGGATTTGGTTCCCAGAACAAAGGATAAATCAGTAGTAAGTTCAAAATGGATATACAAGATGAAACATGTAGTTGATGGAAGTATTGAAAAGTATAAGGCTATATTTGTGGCTCAAGGATTCTCTCAAACGGATGGAATTGACTATGAAGAGACATTTTCTCCCATGGTGAGATATACCTCGATCAGGACTATACTTTCATTGGCCCCAGTAATTAAATGTAAGGTGCATCATATGAATGTGAAGACATCCTTCTTGAATGGTGAAATAAAAGAGGAAGTATATGTGGAGAAACCACAAGGGTTCGAGGTACATGATAGGGAGACACATGTGTACAGATTGAAGAAGGATTTATATGGATTAAAGAAAGAACCTAGAGCATGGTATGATAGGATCATTAGTTTTCTTGCGATCTTAATATTTACAAAGAGAAGTGCATATCCTAACCTTTACTTTAAGATTGTGGTTGATGGTCGAGTAATACTACTACTGTATGTGGATGACCTTTTTCTAATAGGTGTGGAAAATATCATCTCGGAGTGTAAGAGAAAATTGGCTGTTGAGTTTGAGATGAAATATCTCGGGATGATGCATTACATTTTGTGTCTTGAGGTATGGCAGAGATAGGATGCGATATTTCTGAATCAAGGGAAGTATGCACTGGAAATCCTGAAGAGGTTCGGGATGTTGAATTGCAAGTAAATGACTACACCTATGGTATCAGATCTTAAGTTGTTGCAGGATATAACTTCGAAGACTATGGATGTTACTTTATACAAGAATATGGTGGATTTTTTGATGTACTTGATGAACAAGAGATCGGATATATGTTTTGATATGAACACCCTAAGTCAGTATATGGAGCAGCCCAGGAAAGTTCATTTGGTCACAAAAAAACATGTGATGAGGAACCTTAAGGGTGAATTGCATTATGGTCTCAGGTATGTGACAGACCATGAGTTAGAGTTATATGGATATTCAAATTCATATTAGGTTAGAAGTATTCTTGATTGGAAGAGAACTTTGACATATTGCTTCAGTCTAATCTCCAGTATGGTTTCGTGGAGAAAAAGAAAATAGTCATGTGTATAAGTCAGTACGGTCGAGGCTGAATATGTGGAAGCATGTGCAACATGTAGAGAAGAAGTGTGGATTTATAAGCTATTGTATGGGTTATCTGGTCTCAAACTAGAGGTGACCTACATTTGGTGTGACAACTAGAGTTGAATGAAGTTGTCAGAGAATCTGGTGTTCCATGACAGGTCGAAGCATATCAAGATCAAATATCACTATATCAGGGATATGGTGCAGAGGGGAGTAGTGAGGCTCTAGTATGTGACTATTGAGAAATAGGTTGCAGACATGTTGACCAAGCCACTGTTGAGGATGAATTTTTGGAACTTCAAGGACAAGCTTGGCATGGTCCCTATTCAGAGGGCGTGATGAGGTACATATGCATTGCGAGGTAGTGGATGTCTTGGGGGCATGTTGTACCTTTTTGAGAGCAACCCACGATCCTTGTATGCATTGGCTGTGAAGTCACAGGGGTGCACATGATGAGATACATATGCATTTCGAGGTAGTGGATTCCATGTTGACATGTTGAGGCTATTTGAGAGCTACCCATGAGCCTTGGATGCATTGGTTGTAAAGTCATGTTTTATTATGGATATATGATCATGTATAGATTCATATGTTCAACAGTCAATGGTCATGAGCTCATGTGGAAACAAAGAATACCTTCCTAGTTAAGAGGGAGTATTGATATTTTGATGTAGCTATGAAATATATTCTTTTGTATTTGTATTGGTCAAACCTAGAGAAGGTTATTGTAATATTATTATATACATAGGCTCAAAATAAATTATTATTTTATTGTTATCCTTATTGTAAAAGTCAAAATGTCCCCTCTTAGGGTTGCGTCTTTTTGGGAGTTAGTTATGTGTATAAATAGAGGTTTAGTTCCTCTCATTTGTACACATACACAACTCACCTTCTCTTGTGTATTTGGAGCATAGAAAAGTAGGTCTAGCACAAGAATTCTTGGTTTATTGGTCTTTTGTATATTGGTCTTGGTCTATTTGTGAAGAGATATAACATGACATTGTACTGGTTGAAGGAATCTACACTAAAGAATTGGTTGATGGGTTTTCTCCCCCATGAGGATTTCCCAGGATATATCTCGTGTTCTGTGATTGTTTACATTTCAGTGATCCTATTACATGCAATTGTTAATGAATGTTAAAGAAGATAATTGTAACTTCTAAAATTCAAACAGAAAGATTCCAAGTTGAGTGACATGTTTTGGGCACAGGTATTTTATACAATAATTCACATCCTAAATAGAGAAATGATCATAAGTACTAGTGATAAGACTTTCTACGATCTATGGAAAGGAAGGACAAAAAATGTTAATCATTTTAGAGTATTTGGAAGAAAATGTTACATCAAAAGAGACGATGGCAATCTTGGAAAATTTGACTGGCGAGTTGAAAAAGGAATACTAGTTGGGTATTCAAGAAAAATCAAAGAATATAAATGCTTCAGTACAAGACTCAACAAAATAGTGGAAAGAATCAATGTAACAAATATGAGATAGATGTACGGAAAGACAAAGAAGGAAGCAAAGAATTAGAAGAGAAGGATGATGAGGAAGATCCAAAAGAATAAGTAGTATAAGAAGAAGCAGAAGAAGAAGAAAAACCCGAAGTAGAATAAAAACAAGATGAGAAACAAATACCTCCTAAGACAACTAGTCAATGACTGCAAAACAATAATCCACTAGAAAAAGTCATTGGGAATAAAGATGCATGATTTGAAACTCAAAGAAGAATAATCTCATCAGAACAATAACACCTAGCATTGTTATCTACAGTTAAACCAAGAATTTTTGAAGAATATAGCAAGGATGAACACTGGATCGAGTCAATGGATGAAGAATTGGATAAGATAGAGAATAATGACACATGGGAACATGTTCCAAGACCAAAGAACAAGAATGTGATTGGTACAAACTCGTTCTTCTGAAACAAATTGAATGAATATGGACATGTAACCGGAAAGCAATCAATGTTATTTTGCAAGGGATACACTCAGATCGAAGGTATAGATTTTGAAGAGAACTTTTCCCAAGTTTTCAGGATGGAAGATGTCAGATTGATCTTAGCCTATGAATTTTCCAAAAGAATCAAGGTGTATCAGATGGATGTTAAGTCATACTTTCTTAATGGATAATTAGAAGAAGAAGTCTACATCGAGTAGCTAGAAGGATTCCTACTGTCAGAAAAGGAAGGTTGTGTTTGCAAGATGAATAAAGTGTTGTATGGACTCAAGTATGCCCCCAGATCATGGTACTAGAGATGGGATAGGTATGTACAACAACAAGGATTCAGGAAGGTAAATGAAGACATCAATCTCCACATAAAAGTGGATCGAGACAGTATATTGATAATTAAATTTTATGTTTATGACATTATCTTCGAAAGTGATGATGACAGGATGAGTCAAAAAGTTTCCATAGATATGAAAAATGAGTTCGAAATGTCTTCGCTTGGTGAGATGCATTTATTTTTGGGATTATAGATATGTTAGTGTGATAAAGGTATCTTCATCTCCCAGACCAACTATATCATTTAAATGCTAAATAATTTTGGAATTGAAGATTGTAAACTCATAAGTAATCCTATGCAGACTAGTTGCAATTTAAGTAAGGAAGATGAATCTAAGGATGTATATAAGAGACTCTATAGATAAATGATTGGAAACTTAATATATGTGACAATGTTAAGACCATATATTATGCAAAGAATTGGATAGGTTGAGATATTTCAAGAAACACCAAAAGAAACACATGTTATGGAAGTAAAGCGAATATTCAGATATCTCAAGGAAACAAAACATTTTGGATTATGGTATCTAAAAGGGAATGATCTATCTTTGGTCCCTACATAGATGTAGATTGGGAAAGCAACATTGATGATAGAATAAGTACTAGTAGAGAATATTTCTACTTAGGTGAGTTTTTGTTATCATGTCTAAGCCATAAACAATCATCAGTATCTTTGTCCACAACAGAGGCAGAATATATTGCAATGACAACATGTTGCACTCAATTTCTCTAGATGAAGCAGACATTGCAGGATATACAAGTGAAGTATGATGATCCCATTTAAATATGATGTGAAAACACCAATGCTATCATTATATCCAAGAATCCAGTGATCCATTCCAAGATGAAACACATTCTGATCAAGTATCACTTTCTATGGGAACATGATACAAAGAATAATATCGAACTAGAGTATATTGAGAGAAAAGAGCGAATTGTAGGTATCTTCACCAAACCTTTTATAAGGGATACTTTTGAGTATCTTCAGCAAAAGCATGGAGTAGTTTTTTCCCCACAGTGATCCACATGACTTTGGACATAGTAAGATAGGGGGAGAGAAGTAAATAATATTTTTGAATGATTTTCAAATACATTAGAGATTTACATGAGGAAGCACCATGAAGAGAAAGTAGATGCTTGCAGACAGGAGGAGTATCCCCAAGGATAATTTCCCTTTACCATTGATGTCAAAGGGGGAGAGAAAGAACAAATGCATGGAAACAGAGAGAAAGAACAGATTCATGGAGACAGGGGGAGGAATGGTCCCAGGGGGAGCGATGGTCACATGGGGAGCATGACTAGGAGAATGAGTGTTACCATGCCATTAATGTTTCCATCAATTGCAAAAGGGGAGATGGTTGAAATATTGGTTTTCATTGATTTCAACCCTTGAAGAATTTTAGTAGCCCAAACAGTATGGTTATGGAACCCATAATTGATCAAAGAAATAGGTCATGAAGGATGGTGAAAATGTAGGTAACTCACTCATGGATGGATAGTCCTCATTATGTCATTTCTGATGATAGGTGGTAAACCTCCTTGTCATGTCATTTTTGGTGATAGGTGGTATGCCATGTATTTCCTCGCAGTTTAGGAGTTGTGACCTTGTGAAGTTAGAAGCCCCAGAGAATGGTCAAGAATCCCCTAGTTGGTTACAAGTCCTTAAGGAAAGGGTAAAGTAGTTGTAACAAGAAATTTAAGAAGCCCCTAAGTTTAAGGAAATAGGTTACCCAAAAAAGGTATAAATACACATCAAGAAGTCATTCACAAGGGTATTCACTCACTTATTATGTTGAACATCTTCTAGTGAACTAGTGATCTATTGGCAAGTTTTGCGACGAAAAAATATGAGGTAGCGACAAGTGAGAAGTGCGGGATTTTTGGGGTTGTAGAGGAGAGAGAATTTCACTGAGGAAACCCTAATTTATTTGACCCTTGTAGTTAAAAACATTAATGTCTTGCGAGGTATCCCTGAAGGTTTCTTAAGGCTCATCATGTGAGGCCCATGTGACATGATGTCTTAGTCCCTCAAGGACAAGACAAATTTGTGGGTAATGCTAGTACCAAGTCTTTGAAGTCAGAAGTAATCCTACATGTTAGATATATTGTGTATCAGGTCATCTAAAGAGGTATTGGTATGCTTGTTGTATTTGGTTATGGTATGATACATGCTTGAGGTATGTTTGGTTTAGAAAATGATTGAGGTACATCTTCGCTACATGGTTGATAGAGATATATTCTTGTATATGGTTATGATATGATTTTTATGGTTCAAATTTGAGATGTGGATGTATAGTTAAGGTATAGACTTGATGTGCCCCTGGGGGGGCAGCTCAATTGGCAAGTGCCGTGAAAATGAAGTTCCATGAGGTTTCGAGTTCAACTCCCCCCTACTTACAATGTGTGCCGCATAAGGGGCATCGTGGGCACACCTGGAGGTTATAGTGGTAGTAGTTGGATAACACGTCCACGTGTAACGCGAGCACATGCCCAACTAGTTGCTGATTTCGCCAGACATGAAAAAAAAAAAAGGTATAGACTTGATGTATGGTGGCATATTCAAGAGGTACATGCTTTCATTCTTTGAGGCACTTCATTGATGATATGGTTCAAGTATATACATGATTGATGATATGATATATGGTGTTGATCTTATATGTGATTGATTCTCTAGTACATGGTACGCGATTAGCCACTCATCATTTATGCTTTTCTATCTACATTTGGCATGCCTTATGTTTTATACATTGATGCATATGTTGGTACACCGTTGATGGATGATATGGTACAATTTTTGGTATAGAATAGGTTGATGGTATAGTGATAGCTACAGGTTGATGGTAAAGTGACATTTACAGGTTAATGGTATAGTGATAAGTTGGATACAGAAACATTTTTTTGTGATAGGTTACAAGTTGATGTGATAGTGGTAGTGATAGTGAAAATTATAATGACAATGGAAGTGCCAGTGATTGTGGTAGTGATAGTTGGTCTATATTTATATATCAGGGTAGTAGGATGGGGTAAGCAAAGGGGGTCATATCCTCCTTCAGTTTGGTTCCAAATAACACAAGGAGTTGGAGCTTCCTTCAGGTTGGAGCCTGAGAATGAGGGAGTTGTAGCGAGAGAATTCAGGGAGTTGTAGCGAGAGAATTCAGGGAGTTGTAGCTTCTTTTAGGTTGGAGCCTGTAAATAGGGGGTCAGAGCCTCCTTCCCATTGTAGCTGGAGAATTGGGAATTTGGTTCTTCCAATGAATGCATTCTTTTGATATATAAGAAAATCATTATGTGGTTTTCTCCAATTTGGGTTTCCACATAAATTTTGGTTTATAATGTTTCTATGGATGTCTATTATGCTTTGTTGATTTATATTGCTCATGATGTATTGATGATATACTGTTGATGGTGTTAATGATTACATATTGTGGTTAAAAGTGATTATAAACTGTTCATATTGATTCATCCCCCCCCTCTTAGTATTCCAACAAATATTCTTTTTAGATTCTCATACAACATATGTAGCATACAAAACCATCCCCTTACTCCCATTGAGGTGATGGTGTACTATAGAGAAACTCCAAATTTCTCTATTAATAATTTGTAGCATGCCTAAGATTCCTTCCTCAAACATCCAAAATTACCCAAAAGGTAATTTCTCCTCATAGATAATCTGTGAGGATAAAAAAAACCTTTAATAAAAATATAATGAATAATTCATAAGTGCATATAAAAAAACATTGGAAGTAAGAATGAAAATTTATATTTATTTCATTACCCATTAAATTCAATGCATTAGCAAAACATAAAATCATTCCACAAGAAAACATTCATCAATACATATCTACAATAAATCCATGTCCACCAAATTGGTTACTGAGGAGTTATTATAAAGTGATTCCCNGATAGCTCATATAGGGCTCTAAAACCACTCAACCGAACCCATTAGTCTAATGATAATATAATATACTCATTACAAAGATCTCCAAGCCCCCTTATAGCACTCAAATAATCCATGGAACTCTCTCCCATATCCCCGCAAAACATAAGGAAGACCTATTCCTTCTCTACTCCATAGTCCCTAGAGTTATATTTCCTTCCAATACTCTTTAACATGTGAAAAATATCCCAATCTATTGTCTACATTATAGTAATATCTTGGGATATGAAACATGTGGCCTTAAGATAGTAAATGAGCAACAATAACAAGATTGCTGGTATGAAGGTTTTTTCTTAGCTACCATGGACATTTTAGGAATAGTATTTCTCTGCAATGATCCCATTTTCTTCCACATTTTCAGCAGCAATATTCCCAATTTCTACAAGCTCTTACCAAATACTAGCACATGGGAAAATATTTCCATAATAGTCATAACAACCATAATAATAGCCATGAAAAATTAGGGATAAAAAACCCCATAGCATGGGATCCTGTATCCTACTCATGCCCATGAATGGGTGAATAATCCATAGTGGTAAAAATGCCATGCAAATGACAATGGAAGACATTTTCTTGCATGAGAACCCTCTCTCTTCCCAAGGATATGTTAGGTATGAGAATTCTATTCATAACACAAGATAAATATTAATGATACAACCATAAAGAATCATGGCCAAGGAAGGGTATCACTTCAAAGGACAATGCCAATGTATCATAGTCCCGGTGTTGTTCCCTTAGGGATCAATTTTGGTGGATATTATATTATTATGTATTTTCTTCATTTTTATATGCTTTTTTACATATACAAGAGAATATCATGGAAAATATTCCCACCATATTCTAAACCTAGCCCACCACTTCAACTCTTATGCATTCATTGGTTGAGCCTTGGCCTTGGACTTTTCACCATGAATATTTATAGCACATTTCACCTTTTTACAACCTCAGATCATTGCATATTGTTGGAGCATGAAATTTTGGGGTTCAATGCAATACAAAAGGCTAATAGTTAAGGAATGGACCAAAGGAAGTAGTGTGTGCCAGGAAAAGAAGGAAAAGTAGCACGAAAAAAGTAAAAGGAAGCAACGTGCCAGGAATTAAGGAAGATCAACACAAATTCAAGTAAGGAACAGTTGGATTGAAGACCAACCACACAAAAGGAAGTTAGAATGTGGACATGTTGAGTCCACTTAGAATTAGGGTTTTGAGTCATGATGTAAGGGTTTTTACCCATTTTTTAATATGAATAGAGGATGTATAAGGTAGCTAGGTGGTTTTTGGATTTTGAACTTACAAATGTTGAGAAACCTCTTTGAGTTTTGAGTCGCAGTAATAGTTTTGTTGGAGATATAGAGATTGCATGAGTGTTATATATCAAAATTCCACTACTATGTATATTGAATGTTGGCCTACTTAGTCATACATCTGCCAACCATTTTTTATGGAGTTCTTATCAATAAATAAAAAATTGTATGTCATACACACCCTTTTTCATATGCAAAGCACGTACATACGCTAGATTCATGCCTAAACACATGCGTACATACACTTACTACATAACTAAAAGTATGCGTGTACTCTAAAAAGTGACAAAAATATAAAATCCACGCTTTTCGACAGAGTTTATGGGATATATTAGGTTTTGCAACCATTTTACCTTTTGTATCCCTTCTAGAAATGAATTAACCATCATTTTCTCATATAAAAAGGGCCCTAGAGGGGTCATTTGGATATATAAAACTAGATGCAAGAGAACTTTGCCAAATTTTCTCCCCTGTATTCCAAGCCTTCTTCATTATGCTCTAAGTTTCATCCTCAACATTCCCTTCCTTCCATCCTCCCTATACCATCCATCCTTTTCCCCTTATATTGGCATGTTCGTGGTGAGGATAGTATTGGGAATAATGCACTTGGAGACAAAGTAGAGGAACCCATGCGAGTTTCATGGAGCCATGCTAGCAAAATTTAGGGTGTAACTTCTGATTTTATTATTAATAAAAGAGAAAATTATTGTCCCAGATATTTATGTCTATGTGTTTTTGTTTATGAATATATTCATGAATAACTAACGCTTTAGATAATATTGATAATTAAGCATATGTTGTCATAGTTTGTTCTGTAACACTATTTTAGGCCAACTTTGGGAGGAGACCTACAATATTGTAATGGAAAACAATCAGAAGGGACCGACAGTAGTCGTAAGGACTTAAGGTACACATTTCTATATTCTTTCTCTTCCCTTAATTATTGTAATGTTGTGTTTGGTTTGGGGTAGAATAGAATCCTTTTTTGTCTTTTAAGGTGTCAAGGCTCTACCTAGTTGCTAGACCCAAATTAGGAGGATTTTCCCCATAGAAGAATTGGCGACTCCACTGAGGAGTCTCTCTAGGATATTTTTAGGAGATATTTGTTTGGCTTGAATTCCTATTTGTTGAAGTATTCCGAGTCTTTTTGGTTCTCTGGTCACCTTACAGGTTCTTACCAGATTTCCTAAGTTGAGTGATCTTTCTAAATCTTTTTCTTTTTTTGAACATTTCCAGCAATGTACGCGCCCTGTTCTATACCCAACACGTGCACATACACATTTTTCATTATACATAGCTAGCGTACATACAGAGGCTGACTATGCACAACACACATCTCTATCATCTTGAAGAGTTTTTTCAAAAGGATTTTCTTTCCTTTTAGGAATCGCTTGGCTTCTCAGGTCTTGTTGAGTTTCTCGGGTCTATGTTGACTGTGGTTTGGCTAGGTTCTAGGATCATATTATATAGGAACCTGTAAAGAAATATTTTTCTTTCTTTATCTGTTTTTGCTTGTTGTCAAGGTTAAGGGTGTACTTGTGAGCTTTAGGTCCTCCTGTGGATTCTGGTGAATCCCTGCTCTCAGGAAGTGGTTTAGGATATGTGTCAGTATTTGGTTTTTCATCCTTCTCTCTTGATTATGATTTGAAAAAAGAAAAAAATATCATTTCTTGTTATTTTCATTTCTAAGAATATAAAAAATCATAATTTTTTTTGTAGTTTATTAACTGCATTTGCATTTTGTTATGCATGTTTGTTTGGTGTTAATAGCTTAGGATATTTTTTTAATAAAAGAAAAGAGTTATGAAGCCAAAGTTCCTTTTACACTTCTTCCTTGAAATTTTTATTAGTTGCATTGCATTTTGAGATGAAAAATCATTCTAGGAAAAATTTCATTTTAGGATCTTGGTATTTATTTCAAAAAGTTTGCACCTTCAAAGTTAAAAATCCATTTTTCTAGTTGTAGAACATAGTTTTCTTTCAGCACAATGTTCTAAAATCTTATTAAATATTCTCTTTCATCTCTTGGGAACAACACAAGTTTCAATTCCTTACCCCCTGAGTAATCAAACCATTAAAACTAACGATTAATGCTAAAATCAACTAGACTTTTTGTTTATAAGGTACACCAAGTAGTATAGGATTTAGGGCCTTGAATTAGGTGTGGAGAGGGAAACTCTTCAAGGCCACTTAAATAAACTTAAGAGTCTTTCACAGGGAGTGTAAAATTCTAGTTTCGTAAAATTTATCCAGTACCCCCCTCTAACACAAGGGTTAAACACGAGGTCACATGAGGAAATGTAGAGGAGATAACCCCTCCAAATTCGGACCAAGTGTAGTGGGGATCATATATTGAGGGTCACTCTTAGGATTATTTATGACCAAATTTGACTACGGATATTCATGGACCTCGAATTCGTTCGAGATCCTCAGTTTTATTCCAAACCATTTTACTTCATTACCCTTGAAAGGCTTCAAACTTTTCTATCCTTCTCATTATGATCAACCTGACTATTGATTGTACCCACCTGGTAACTGACTGTGACATGGAAACCTAGTTTCCCTTTTGTAGGGAATTACACTAGTGACTATGTGGGTATATAGTGGACCCTAGGGAAGATGTCAGATCACACTTTGTAGAGTATACCCGGAGGGTGTTTCCATGTTAAAGTTACACTTGCACTGGTAAGTTTCTCTAGTGTTGATTAGCGTAACTGTTCTTCCTTCCATTCTATTGATTGATTGATTTTCCTTTAGGAACTTTTTAGTGTGTGATCTATGTTTCTCGCTAGCTTGACCTTAGAGTGTTAGTTGATCATTTCACAAGGTGGAAGATCAATCACTTCACCATTCGCATAGGCTTCAGGGCATGTTTTCAGTTACTTTGGATCCACCTCCACCACCATTTAGGTTAAGGATAGATCATAGAGGGTTCTTTTGAAACTATCGAGCTAGAAGAAATTGTACCTGATATTGTTCCTAGAAAATACTTTCTTTCACTAGAGGAGACTAGAATTTCTGACCTCGAAGTTGAAGGATCCAGGCCTGAAAACCCTCCGATCACCGATCTTTTAGTGCCAATCCTTGTTCAGGTAGTCCCTCATGAGGTGACTTCTCCTGATCATCGTCTTTTTAGGATACTAGCTATGGAAGTGAATAATACTACTTCTATTGGGAGTCCTCATACTCCCATCCCAGCCGCGGATGGAGGGGGGGGTTATACCTCCCCCTTCACCTTCAACTACAAGGAATGTGTCTAATCAAACACCGACCACTTCTGGTAGTGGCACAATCTCTACAATGACTACGACCATTGTTCCTACTATACATAACATGTATGGTTCTCCTTTCACATATGGGAGGTTGAGTTTTTATTCAAGCTCAAATTTAACTTATTCCACTCAATATATTGTTGGTATGGGGGTAGGGAGCTCTAATTATCCCTTGAAAGAATCCTTCATGAGCACCTTTTCTTTGTTTAATGTAATCCCTTATGGTGGGGGTCATATCCCCCCTCTGTCTCCCTCGTTTGGAGGTGATTTCCAGCAACCATCTGGGCTTAATACCAGTTCCATATTGTTTAGTGGAGGGATTCATGGGTCTTAGTCCTATATGACTTCGGTTGGGTCTATGAATTTATCTTTTTTTGGTACTTTTGGAAACAATTATTTCTCGTTGTCTAGATTTTTGGTAGGGGGAAACCCCTTCTTCAATCAATCCAACCCTATGCAAGGTTTTGTTCATTCACAGGGAGTGATGATAGGATCCCTTTCCTCTCAAGTTCTTGGAAATCCCTTGCATGGATCTTTACCTTAGCGAGGGATGTCGATTGGGGGAAACCCCTCTCATGCTCAATGTAACCCCAGACAAGGTTCAATGCCTATGCTAGGAGGATCGGCTGGGCGCAACCCCAACTAAGGTCTTTGTAATAGAATGCAAGGAGAAATACCTACCCAAGGTATGTCATTAAATTACGTTAATCCATCGATGATGAAAAATAGCACACAAACTCCTTATATTGGCCATGGACACCCTGGTTTTTATCAAAACCCTCGTCAGCAAACAAACTTTTCCTAGCAACTTGGTGCCAGTCAAAATCCAAGCTCCTCTTTTCCTTTGAATATTCTGCAACCTTGGTTACCTTTCCTGGTAACTCTTCATTTTCCATATTTTTCAAGTTTGTTTAACAATCCGATTTGTCATGATCCATGTTGGCCTCCTATGCCAATTAAGTTTCCCTCAAACATACCTAAATTTGAAGGAAATCCTGGCGAAGATCCAGGCGATCATGTTACAATGTTTCACTTATGGTTCTCCTCCAACTCGTTGAAGGATGACTCTTTCCAGTTTTGATTGTTCAACACACTCTCGTAGAGGGTGTTTTGAAATGGTATATAGAGCTCAATAGCTCGAAGTATTATTACTTTAACGATATGGAAATGGTTTTCTTATACCATTTTCAATTACTAGTGAGATACGATGTCGGAATAGATTTTTTGTCCAACTTCAAGCAGATGAAGGTCTCCCATATCTCCAATCACATTCGATAATAGTGTCATCGCAAGAGCTAGATCAAAGTAAAGGTCCCTCCTACATTTTTTCTCGATTGGTTCCTGAAGTCCTTGGTCCCTTGTGTTTCCAAAGACATCACGACTTATGGAGTGTTCTCCAAAGAGTAGGCTATTATGAGAGTGTTGGGATCTTAGCCTAACCCAAGTTCTAATTGTTCAAGGATAAATTCGTGAGTGTGGACACAGACCAATCTCCCCAGATCCACCTGGATCTGGAACAAACTGTGACAGAATACTACTCTTTCCCTAGTTCTAAAGTATTGAATGGACAAGAGAAGAAGGATGATGTACTTACTTTATGAAAGATCTCCTTATCTCTGTTGATCCT
>JASDQU010819008.1:10582-31350 GCA_032191745.1 Picea mariana | reverse complement strand
TTCCGCACCCTGACCATTAACACAGTGCGGAAAGTCCGCAGTCAGGCTGAATGCAGCATGCGGAAATCAAGTATTTCCGCAGGATAGTATATATGCAGCCTGCGTACTATCTCCAAAAAATGTGATTTTGAGAAAATGACAAGTGTAACTTTCTTCATAAAAATGATCTAAATGAAGAGTTATATCTTCCATCACCCTGTCATTATCATGTCATCATCTCGATAACCAAAAATGTGGATAACACTAATCTTAATAGGTTTCCAAGAAAACCCTCAAAACTATTGGCCCTCCTGGAAAACTAGAAGGAAACGTTGTGCACAGAGTGCACACTGCAGTCTCACCCAAGATATATTTATGGGGGACTACAAGACTTAGGTGTTTACAGTCTATGAAGGGATGGGGGATGTGTTCTGATTCTTTTCCTCATGCATCGATATTATTATTCATTCATCTAAACTAGTTTTCATTCATTCATCTAACTATGCATACATCCTATAATTAGCTAGATCACCATTCATTATGTAAATTATTCATGCCATAACATGAAATCAAACTTTTAAACACATTAACACACAATATTTACCATGGTTCACCCCCCTTTGGGGCTATGTCCACAAAGATCTGTCTCTTCTTCTCTTTTATTCATCATTCTGCAAAATTTTCATTGTGCACATTACATATTCAGGATTACAATAAAAAAGGAGGGTAAGTACCCTTTGTGAGGTGGACTATATCACACCAGTCTCCACAGACTGTTAACTAACCATAAAAACCAAAATTATTCAGATCAACACTATATATCCTTGACTAATCAATCAATAACCTACCTCTCCTAGACCTCCTAGGCCTTTATTTATACTATTCTACTATCTTATATCCACTACATTCACGTCAAAAAACCTCACTCTAACATGGTTAGGTCTATCTTCACGCGTTCCATGCTTATTTTCCTCCTTCTGCATGATGCTTTTCCTTCTTTTTCTGCATGCTTCTCTTCCTTCTTTTTATTCCTGCTGCTTTTCTTCCACCTATGGTGCATGCTCCAAATATAAATATTTCTCTCCAAAAATAGGTATGCGCCCAAAATAGGCCTGTGCCCAAAATAGGCCTGCGCCCAAAATAGACTTTCCTCCCAAAATAGGCTTGCGCCAACAAGCCCCCAACACTGACATGTGGGTTTTCCCGAGGCCCTGTACCTTAGTTCACACTCTGGATGGCTAGCTGGAACTCATGAAACACTTTTTATAAGTGGGTGACTTTCTCTTTCACCTGTATGCTCTACTCGTCCAGCCTCTCTACACTTTGTCATGTAATGTGCTCTGCTAGAACTTGTCTACATTCTCATGAATTTTATCTATTGTCCCTTTCTCTACTTGAAATTATTTGATCATCTTCTCTCTGTCCTGCTGTAGTGGCTCTAGTTGAGCCTATCTTGCTTTCTTGTTAGCCTATGCAACCTTCATCTCTGCCTACAGGTTCTTCATATCAAACACACTCCTCATCCTATCGAGGATGTCCATTTCCTTCTATTGATAATTTAACTCTTGAATGTTGGTCGTTATCTTCTCTTGTTTCTGGTCCAGTTGTTGTATTTTCTCATCCTCTTCCATGCTGGTTCATATTTGAGAAGTTTTGTCGTATAATTCTTCCAGTCCCTTAGCTTCCTACGCAATACTATCGATGTATGCAGTAGCCTCATGTTCCCTTTTCTCTCTGACTTCTGGAGATATAGAAGGCATGGATTTCTCTCTGATCTCTTTTATCTCCTTTTTTTACTACTCCATGCCCTGCACAATCTTTTGAAACTTCCATTCCCATGTATCTTCTGGCTCTTGCGTGTAGTCTGGGATGTTGTTGTATATTGTTGTTAGTCCCTTCTCCAATCTATCTTCTCTTTTCTTCTCCTCCTCCTTCTCCAGAGTCAAATGGTCACATGTAACATGTATTACCTCTACAACCTCCCTACCAACTTCCAAGTTGGTGGAATCTGCACAGGCTCTGGATTGAAATTCCCGCATAACACTTGCTTGTAGCCCATATGGCACCTTTGAAGGTATGTATGACATAAAATAATCAACTTGTTCGATGTCCCCAATCAGATTTCATGCTGGCTCATTGTCAGCTCACAGAATCTATTATGTGACCATGAAGTTATTGCTACCCTTCACAACTATCTCCATTGTTTCCTCTTGTTCCTTTTGCATAGGGGTTGATGTGTCTTCTCTGGATGTTGTGATGTAGCCTATTGCACTATAAAAATATGCATCCTTTGTATAGTATCATGGGAATCCACTAACATTTTCATGATATTCTGCCTCTATGACTCCATTGCGCAGACCACATCTTCCCCCCTGTCTTAGAATTTGTCTGCCACTATCTTGACATCGTCCTCTATAAGGGTGATGACTAGAGGCTTATTATGGTATTTTATATTATTACATGTTTCCTCCTCCTATGTTATAGTTCTCTTTTCCTATGATGGTTTTGCCCTAATATTATTCATCTATGGCTCCTCCTCTTAGAGCTGAGAGGTTTTTCCATTCTTGGCATTTCCCTTGACTTCTTCCCTGGACACTGTTTATTTTCTCCTTATATTTTTTGATGTTGTGTTGGTTCTTAATGCTTGAGTGCATGTTTCATCCTTCCTAGTGTTGTCATCCGAGCTACTTGTCTTTGTCAATGGGAATACCTCATCTTTCTCCCTCAGTTTATATGTTTTCTTCACTACTAGAACCTTCCATTGTGTAGGCCAGTCTTTGATAACCCAATTGAATTCTTCCTTTGAGACTCATCACTGTATCTCCAAAAAAAAATTCTTCAAGTCCCTTGTGGCCTGGATCCACATATGATGTCTGGATGCCTTAAACTTGACAATCCCTTCATACTCCTAGACCACCTCCATTGGAATTTGCCATACATTTGTCGTTATTTGTTTTATGTCTTTAAGAATCATGGAAAACACTGTGCTATTTTCCTGTTGATTCTTAGTATCCTTGGCTTGCCATAGGGTTTCTTACCTTGTTTCATAGCACTTCCCCTTCTTGTCTATAAAATCCAAGAACTTTGGTTCCTTCCAGGATGCCAACGCAATGAGGATGATGAGCGAGGAATAATGGAACTTAGTTCCATTTTCCTACGCATCCCGACAGTCGATCAAAAAGTGGTTTAGGAGGTACGATGCCTAGATAAAAATGACCCCTTTTGCGCACTGCACAATGACTCCTATGACTCTTGTTAGAGCTTCTTCTTTATTGCATTTCCTCAACAAATTGCAATACATTATATTACTAGAGAACAACACCACCTCATCGTTGATTTATTTGAGGATGATACCCTTGTTCCCCTTGTTGGTTCCAAACTGTTCCTTTACTATCTCAAAGATATCCTTTTCACACACTTTGTTTTCCAAGTACTCTTCAGGTTCTGTGCCAATAGTGGGAAACCCTATAATTTTGTTAATCAATTCCACATCAATGAGGAATAGCTTATCAATCCAGAGAGTACCCCCATGTATTCTTTCCAATAACTTCTTGACGCACATTCCCACATTCTTACCGCGACAGAAATACAGTATGTCCAGGAGGTTCATGATGACAAAAAAGTAGAGCCCTGTTATCCACTGCACGGGATCCATGATGGGTCTTCCTAGGGGTCCTATCTCCCCATTTCTGCCAAATAATTTTCATCTACCAGGTCTGGAAACTTTTCCACATCATGAACATCATGGGCAAAATATCTCAACTTTGGCACTCTCCCAAGCATATCCTCCACTGTGACCATGACATCTAGAATGTATGGTAGTGTAATTTTTCCTACGTCTTGCAGTTTTCTTTTCTAGAACACATTTAGGTGACCTTATGCCACCATTTCGGTCGTATCCTCCTCTTTGTTGAGGTCATTTCCCACTTCTGAAAAATTCCCACCCCTTTTCTATTCTCCTGAATTTTTTTCTCCCTTTCTTTTCCCGCTTCTACACTTACTCATTTTTCTCTTTTCTTTTTTCTCTTTTACTATCCCTTTCTAGTTATAACACCTAGTCGCATTTTAGACCATGAGATCCTGGTTTGGAGGACTTACAATTTCTCACCTCCATATACAAATTCACATCATGAGTCTGACCGACCACCATCTTGTTCCATACTTGGCCAATTATATGATCGTGGGTTCTCGGGTTGACGTGATCGAGCTTTCATGTTCCCATTTTCTGTGATAGACACATTGCATGAAAGAGTTCCATGATCTACATTTTGATCCATGGATTCCTTGAACTTCCTAAATGCCATTCCTCCTACATGAATCCATCTGACCACCACGTCATCCCACACATAGCCAATTTCGTGCCTCCTACCATCGTGGGCTCTCAGGTTCGCAGGTTCCCAAGTTCACAACAATCTCAAGTCACATATTTCCCTCGTCCATCCCCGCCACCCTCATTCCCTTCCCAATGCACACTTACTATTATTTTAATGCTAATAACTTATCATACAGGTTCGAAAGGATGGTCATTAGTAAGAGAAAGGCTCAAGGATATTTCCTATTAAAATGCATTAAAACAAGATTTACGGAGGATTATATCATCTCCCTCCAATGTTCATTCCTAACATAATTTCGAGCAAGGGAACATTCTCGTTGACTTATGGAAACAACTTTAAAACATTTCTATGGAGATACAATGAATATTTTTGGACGCGAGGATCATATTTTTTAGTGGTCTAGGGCATATTCCTATTATTCATCCCCTTCTTCCCAGAAGGAAATAATATGGACATCTGGAATTGCACGCGCAGGGTGTGTCCCGAAAGTTTTTGATTGTAAGGAGTTGGTCACCTGGTGCACTGAGAGATACATTCCAAGCCAACGAATCATCCAATTGTGGGACCATTCCCCTGTATCTCTGTTAGCTTAGGTTTTCCGTAATATGTTGAGGCTTCTCGAGCCAACACTCACCTTCAAAGGTGAAGATTTCAGGGAGTTCTTAAAGAAGCATGACAATGGATTGTGTCTCTTACCTGAATTCCTAGAGAACCCAGCGATCGTCCCTGAGGACATCACAAGATTGTAGGTTTCTCATTTAAAAATCCCTTCCGGGAAATTGCATGCCTTTTTATGAGGATAGTAGGACAATAAACCACATCCAACATCTCCCAGATGATTCTTTACATTCTATATTTTATGTTCAAAGAACAAGCCATCTTCGATTGGGGTAAGTTGATTTCCATTGAAATTTGTTCCCAATTGGTGCAATACAAGAAGGAGAAGAAATTATTTATGTCATCTTGTATGTGTGCAAGAAGGTAAACTATGACTTCGACCCAGTAACCTTCTGTTATCAAACATTATGGAGGCACCAGGCCTCCCAACATTTTTATGAAGTCTTTAATGATTTTGTCTTAGTTTTTAAAGAATTAATGTTTGGAAAGAACGCTCCCCGGATGTTTGACCAAGCGAGTAAGTTCCTATATAGGAAGGGGACACTAGAACAAATAGAAAATTATAACATTATAAGGATTTTTGGATTCAAATAAAATTCTTCCTTCCTTTTGTGCCACATATCTGACAAAATGTTTGTTGCTGAAATAGAAAGGATGTACACCTACTAGTTGCATTTTTTCCACGAAAAGAGAAAAAATAAATTCATACCTCTACCTTGGAAATTCTATGATTTGATATTCATAAATATGAACAATATTGATGAATTCAAAGACCACTTCCATAGCCTCAATTTAAAATATGTTGAAAAAGTAAAAGGGTTCAAACCTAGTGGTATTTTTGTAGAACATCTATTGCTTGTTGGTTTCAACAATTCTTTCATTAACATTATTCTGAATGAAGATGGAGACAATGCCTCAGGCAATACCACTCATGACACCTTCTACCTAGAGACAATACTTAGCACCAATGAGTTGTACAAGCAGAGAGGAAGAGGTCTTGGTGAGAAAAGTTCCCAATCCCTAATTATCACGCCAAAGAGTACAACATCTCGGAGCAGCGCTCCAACGATTTACCCAAATAATAAATTCACCCACACTTCTTTAGGAAAAGGAGGAGATAAGAACCCTCCTTCCATAAAAATTGAAATCTCTCATAGACTTCCCTTGAGGAAGAAAAGAAAAAACATTATGCAAGAAGAGGAGGGACCTCGAGGAGAAGGTGATATCCATGACCTATCGCTCGAGGATATGGAAATCGAAATTGAAATTGAGAAAGTGTTCCCCAACATTGACCAACTATAGAAAACGGCTCACCAAAACCTTCAGATGGAAATAATTGAGACCAAGACCTTCGACGAAGAAGAGTCTTTTACATTTCAGAGTGTTGTTTTTGAAAGAGAATAAAAAAAATTAATTATTGAGAAAACATATGTAAAGATTAAGAAGGGGAAATATCGTTCAGAGATTAATCTATGGAACATGTGGCCTTCCCAATTTCCCAGATACACTGATAAATTGGGGATTCTCTAGACAATTTTATTGGAGGCCTTGAAGTGGAGAATGTTAGGTTAAACGAGCAAACCAAAGAATTGGAGGAAGATTTAACTCCCCTTCTAGTACTTGCTAGTCCTTTAGAAATGATCGGGCCTACCACACTTGTGGAAAAGTTAAAAGGATCGGAAATCCTTCTCACATCAGCCCAAGGATATCTGGAAATAAATATCAAGAAAATAATGTAATTAATAATATAGGCTTGGGAGATGTCAAATAGTAGGGTCTCGTTTGGAGCGAGAGAACACTCTTTTCATAAATATCTGCAAGCAGATTTGAAAAATGAGGAAGGTTTCTACCTCAATGTGGTTGTACCATTTGGTGTTAAAGTTACTAATATGATATAATTGAGAATAAGAAAGGAGTATCTCCCTTCTCTGAACCGAATAAAAATATTGAACGCATGCTCAAAGGAAAAGGTAAAATACCTGAATGGTATTTTTCAAGCATGCAACCAGGCCATAACTAGAAGGGAGGAATTATTGAAGAAGCTAACTGAGATAGATCTAGCTAGAAGCACCAATGAGGTTTAGGACCCAAAATTGATACTCAACTCATTGTTCTTAACCAAGCAAGCATTTGATGAACAAGTTGATATATTTAAAGGGTTGTCACTTGAAAAATTCTATGGCATTCTTGAATATGGTGAAGATGACGTGGAAAACTCACTAGTTGATTATTCGATCAAAAATCAAGATATTGAAGAAGCATTGTGGAACATTTGTATTGATCTAAGGGACTTGGAAGGTGAAATATTCAATATAAAAGTCCGGCATGAAATCAACATGGTGCCAATGAGGAGCTACATCGAGGAGTGGTTCAAAAAGATTGTCAACAAGCTCACAAATGAAGGGAAAAGGACAACTGAGACACTTCTTGTAACCACTGAGGAGAGCCATAAAAGGAAATCAATGAGCAAGTGAAAATCATGAGATACCATCATAGTAATTTCACATTGATCATAGTTTTTTTTCTCTATCAAGCTATTCATCCAGTTACTCCACCTCTTTAGATATAAATGTTTAACCGAAGAGTAATATTTTCCTTTTTTTTCTTCTTTCCAGGTCTTTCTGCCTTTCGTCGTCCACTTTCTTCTTTCTATGAGATTCATTCTTATACATATTGGATTTATGTTCCATGGGAGCCGCAATCCCAGTCATTATGACAAGCACATTTTAATTTCATAGGATATGTATTAAACTATATATTTTTTAGAAATTCCAAGAGAGTTATTTTGTGAACAATCTCGACTATACTTTGTAACCCAAGTTTTTTGAATATAAATTATTTGAGTTTTATCTATCATTATCTCCATTTAAGCTTCCCATGTACTACTCTGTCAAAGTTCTCTTATGCATGCAGATCATTTTCTTTTAGTTTTTATGTGATAAAAAATCTTTAGCCCTACTATGATGGATGTGAGGAATTATCTTTATTTTCTTTAAATGTATGAATGTTTGTGTTTCCTGGTTCATTCTTAGGAACTCTCTTTTTAAAAGAAAATAAAAATATTTTTCATTTTCTGTTATATCTATTTTACTTTCTATTGATAAACTTCTTATAAAAGTCCCACATTTTATCAATGTTAGACAGAGGAGTACCACCTATATAAAAACGCAAGAGGATTCACATCCTCGTGAGGTTGTCATTTCAGTCCTGATGGATTCAAGTGTTAACATTTTTGGTGACCATACTGGGGACATGAACATAAAATTCGGAACCAGGCCCAGCGTTTTGAAATAAATATATGACTTTACCCTAGGGTAACCAGACCCATTTAGAAATTGGAATAAATAATCAACGAAGCATTTTTCACCAATTGTATAATCTAGTAATATCAATAGCCTAGACTTGAGAAGAGTTAGAAGGGTCCTAGCAGATCTTAGTCCAAGAAGAAGAAAGAGAAATTCTTCTAAGACAAAGGAGAGAAGAACGACAAGATCGAAGAAATCAAATATTGGCTAGAGCATCACAAGAACAAGGTAACGATTGAAGTTGGATGAATACAAGGGACCCATCACCCAAAGTAAAAGCAAACAACTCTCTATCCCTAGAAGTGAAAAATATGATTCGGAAACCTCCTAAAAAATAGTAGCAAGAGATGAACCTCCTTGAATCGATCACTATGAGGAGAGATAAGGAGGCGAAAGAGATGTTGCAAGAAACCAAGGAATATGAAGTTTTGTAAATAGAAGAAGTGTGAGAGATTCCCCTCTTAATATCATGGGTGAAAAACACAAACTCCTAGTTCTCCCTAAGGGCACCTTGAAGGAATTTTTTGGATATAGCATAATCGATGCAAAGAGGCATTTGCATTTATTTCTTGACGTTTGTGACTTCTGCGGAGTTGAACATGATGACTTCATGGTGAGGTTATTTTTGCAAACTTTATCGAAAAGAGCTTATGAATGGTATACAACAATTTCTAGTAGATCCATTCACTCGTTTAATGACCTTGAAGTTATGTTCCTAGATATGTTCTCCATCCCAATTTCCTACCATAACCTCTTCACAGACTTCACCCAGTTTGGGTTAAGGAAGAACGAAAGGATACGAGATTATAATCTTAGGCTAAATAAGACTTTGAGTATAATCCCAAAAGACAAAATACCAAATGATCGGGTCATTCTCGGTTTCTATAAGAATGCAATGCCCCCGAATGTGAAATATTCCATCAGAACATCCCATATAGATACCTTGGAGGAAGCAATGACTATGAATACTAAGATGGAAGAATTTATGATTGAAACATGCATCGACCCTAACATTATATTGGGAATAGTACAAAGACATATGGGTGGATTAAATATTGATAATCAAGGAGCTTCCAGATCGAGAAGAAATGAAGAGTTTAAACCTCGAGCAACTCAGAATCAAATGGCGGGAGGATTATTTTTTAAAGGAACCATACCTAACATAAAATTTGACCCTGTGGAAACATAGGAAACAAAGAAAAGAATTGAGATTGTGTAGATGAATAGAACCATCAAACATATGTAGAACAAAATAACCAGGCTGAGAAGGGGAGATAATTACATTCCAAACCCAAGAATTCCAATTCCTGAACAAAGGAGGAACCCTCCCCCCGAAAACAAAGTCAGATTCAAGAATAATGAAGACCCACCAAGACTAAGGGTTCCTAGACAACCCACTCCAAATGTAACTATTTTGGATGATGTGTGTGATGAGAAATTGACCGTGAAATAATGGTATTACTTACCTGATGAATGCTTCAAGACAATGCATATGGATGGATGTGAGGAATCCATGTACATATATGGAGAGGGAGACAACGATCCTAAATTGCAAGAAAACATTGCCTAGACAAGAGGATTTGTAAATAGACCAAAGAATAAAGTCGACTCCAACAAAGAAAAACATAAATAAAAAGAAAAGGAAAAAGCCAATGAAAAAGTGTCGAATGAGAAGGTGACAGTTGGAACCACAAGAAAACTCATAGCGACAATCTCAACTCAAATTACATACAATGTCATGGAGGATAAACTTGCCTTTTACAGAAGTGGTGAAGATTCCTCAGTAGAGGGATAATATCTTGAAGTTGTTGGATGATCCATTAGAAAGAATGGAATTTGTTGTTACCACTCCAAAACAAAACCAAATCTCGTCGATTGCTAAGCTGAGAGGTAAAATTTCATCGTTCTATATCTCAATTGAAAACCATGATGTTGCATTAGATAACTATTTAGTTGATACTGGTGTGGAAAATAATATAATTCCACTCGTCGTCATGGAAGCATTGGGCATGATCTACATTAAATATTATGAAATTGGCGAGAGCAGATATGCCATCAATTTGAAAAAAGTGTCGGCATACAAAGAAATCAAGGATTTTTATGCATGGATTACAACAACTCCCCATATCATCATAGTTTTTAATATTATTGTGGTAGACCTTCCTCTAGCATATGAGGTTGTGATGGCAAGATATTGGAACTCCATGATCAATGGACATATAATGAATGAAGGTAGATGTATGATGCTACCAAGCAAGGAGGGAACAAAGATTAAAGTTCCTCGAGAGCCCAGAAAACCTTTCTCCTTCAAGAAGAAGTATAATGAATTAATGAATAACTACATAGATGACAAGATCAAAAAATATGCTATCTTGGACATGGAGCAAAATGAAAACCTAGAATGAGTTCAAGACTTGGAGGTCCTAGAATGTGTATTTGAAGGCTACTAGAGAATTTAATCTGATGGAGCATGCTCTAAATCGGGGAACGAATTTGGGATTTTTCTCATAATCCCAGATAAGATGACGCATCCTCACACTATAAGAATGGAGTTTCCATGCACGAATAATGAGGAAAAATAAGAATCTTTATTCCAGGGGATGATCCTCGCACAAGGAATGAAAATAGAAGATCTCACTGTGACTAGATATTCAGAGTTGGTCATCAACCAAGTTACCCAAAAATACAAAATCAAAGAGGAAAGACTTAAACTGTATTTAAAAGGAGTTAATGAACTGATGGAATCTTCCATCTCTTTCAGTATTGCTTTCATTCCAATGGATAATAACCATAAGGATTATTCGCTAGATTTGGTGGATTCATTATGAAATACAGATGATATCCTGAGGAAAACATATTTCCAGGTGGAAAGGGCCTTTAGGCCATCTGTGCTCGATAATATTGAGTACTTTCAAGTGTTGACAATGATGAACAATTGGAGAATTTTTTATTAAATGATAATGAAGAAGAAGATGATAAAGAGATTGTCGTCACCAAAGTCTGCATACAAGTAGAATCTATGTTCACAAAATACGATCATGCCAAGAATATTTTTGAAGAATTTTCAGTTTGAAAGGTGCAAGTGACAAGAAAAGTCAATATTGGAATGAACCAGTCCCCGAAATATGTCAATTTGGGAGTCGATTTCACCCCCAAAGAAGTTGATCAATATGTCGCCTTATTCAAGGATATATTGATGTGTTTTCTTGGACCTATGACGACTTAAAGGCTTATGACAAAACAATATTCCAACATATCATTCCTTTGAGGGAAGAATCCAAACCAAAAAACAAGAATGATGAATACAAAGATGAAGCCTTTGGTAAAAATTGAGTTGGAAAATTTGAAGAAAGAAGGAATAATCTAAGTCATCAGACATTTAGTCTGGCTTTCAAATCTAGTGATTTTCAGGAAGAAGACTGGGGAAATATGAATTTGCGTTGACTTCAAAGATCTTAACAAAGCGATCATAAAACACAATTTTTTGTTGCCTAACATGGGGTTTCTGCTACAACAAATTACGGGACTGACATGCATGTCTATGTTGGATGGTTTATATGGATATAATCAAGTTTTAGTGGTTGAGGAGGATAGAGAAAAAACAACATTTATCACACCATGGGAAACATATTAATACGCTAGATTGACCTTTGGTTTGAAGAATGTTGTAGCTATGTTCCAAAGAGCCATGGATCATGTGTTCAACAGATTGATAGAAAATTTCATGGAATACTACCAAATTTCATGGGAGGATCACATCCATCATTTAAGAAAAGTATTTGAAATATGTAGATCATATGACATCTCTCTCAACCCAAAGAAATGCTTGTTTGTTGCAACTCAAGGCAAGTTGCGTGGCCAAATCATATGCAAAGAAGGGATTTACATTGACCTGGAAAGAGTTAAAGAGATTAATGAACTCAACTCCCTGACATCCAAGAAGGGAGTCCAATCATTCTGCGAGAAAATTAATTGTGTTCGAATATTTTTTCTTGATTACGCAAGCATCATAAAACCCATCTGTTGTGTTGGTTTTTTCACTTGGGTGAGCAAAACAACAACACTTGCATATCTATATGAGCCTGCTAGACAAGATTTTTTTTTGTGAGTGGGTTATATAAGAAAAGCACATATGAAAACAAAGAAACAAGACTAAAACAACTAATAAATAATGTTAGAAATCTTGAGAAACTTAGAACCATGAAAATCAAGAAATGACCAACATAATGCTATCAATGGATCAATAGATTAGTAGGAAAAACACTGTAGATAAAGTCAGGGACTTATGAGTCCCCTCTTTCTCCTTGGGAGGGATATTAAGTTCCCTAATTGAGATCTCTTCATACAATGGAAAAATGTCAAATGGTGAAGAAAAACAATGCCTATTCCCTCAAGAGGTGAGTGGAATGGCCTATTGCAATGGTTCTTGAAGGCTTCCAAGAGAAAAGAGGATTCCCAAGGAAGAATTCTTGCAGCATAACAATACCTTAAAGATCTTGGTTTATTAGCACACCCATGTCTATTATTTATAGCATTCATACATGGTAAAATGTAATTGGTTCATCATGTGAACAAGGGGCCTTTTAGGTCACCCTTTAGCTCTTGACCAACCTCCAAGCTAAATTTCGGTCAGATATGAGTGTCAAATCGTGTTGGAGGTCAAACTAGAAGTGGTTAAGGGGTTGACAAGATCCATAAATGCGTCATTCATACAAGTGTGCATCTTATCGCATACACAATTGCACATTTTTCACAAAGTGCGTGTTGAGGCATGTGTTGTCCTGCACACTCTGTGAACTGTACGCACGCTCCTTTTGATGATTTTGTGCACTCTGGTTTTTTACCCCAATTATATAGTTTTTTTCCTTTTGGATGAATTTCAATGATGTAAGTGGACTAATTGTTGTTGGAATTGATGTTTTCTTTAACCATTTGTGTGCAATGTTGCAGACAATTTTTCAATGATAATAGATGCCCCCTGATGTGTGAGGTTAGAAGCATACATATAGCCGAAATACATTAATGTTTCTTTTTCTGAGAGTGCCATTGTAATGAATATTGAAGAGAGGAATTGCAAAAGTGATCTGCCATAGGGAGAGGGAAAGTTGTGGGACCCAAACCTTTCTCCAGGGAGAAAAAATAAAATATGTGTAAATACAAGGCAGGCATGCCCCATGCTCGTGTCATGAAATCAAAATGTGAGACTATAACTGAAGATGTATGTTGATGTAGATAACTACAGTGCCCTTGGGGGTGGTTGATAATGATAGATGACAGTTCTAAATGATGAATGGACTCTGAAGTGAGGCAAGGACGATTGTAATAATTGTCGATGACTCGTAGGCATTGATGGTCTAACAAATTTAGAGCTCTTCAGGTGGTATGAAATAACTGCTATAGTCACATAGTAAGACCCACCGTAACATGAGATTTTTTTGAAGTCGAATGTTATGGGGGTCAACAAAATCAAAGAGAAATGATGATTCTCTTTGTGTTTTCTGAGACTCCTCATTGTAAAGGTAATGCGAGTCAAGATACTGCCGCCCTTTTGGAAACTGTGTTGATGTCAACAGGAAGGGAGACGTGACCCCAAGAAACAAAGGGCTTCATGAAATCCACTGAGATGATATCAGGTACTAATGGGTAACATGAATAAAGTCAATATTATGGGAGACTCAAGACTACCCTTGGTTGGGGAATTTTGAAGGATCATTGGAAACAACCGTAAAACTAGATCTAGTGTCAGGGGGACGACTAGATATGGGGTTAAACCATGCCAGAGGATAACAAAGTGGACAAACTCAGAGATCATGGGTATATGGAATTGGTATACTTGGGGTTCATTAACAATTTTGGTATGAAAAGAGAGTGGATGCCCCAACCAAGGGAGACATGGGTTGCTTTGCCAAGAAAAAAGAAGGCCATCAAGGGTGACAACAAAAGAAGATAAGTATATGCTGGAAACAAAGGCGTTTTACAATTACCAAAGAAATAAAGAATAAATTAGGTTGAGTATACAGATACAGAAATGGGTGCCCCAGTGAAAGATGGCTTGGCCTGTTAGGGCACAAGTTTGTGAAAGTAGATTGGTGGAGGATGGGGGACCCATGGGTAGGTTTCTCTATTAGGTAAATGAATGGAGGGCAATCTAAGGATGGGAAAATGATGGTGGATGAGATGGAGGGATAATGATATTGTAGATATGCAGTCAATAGAACCGAGATGATATGACCTGGGAGTCCATTGGGAAAGTTAGCAATATTATGAGAAGAAGTATGGGGTTCATTCTCAGAAGTGAATAAGACTATCAGGACTCCCATCCCTAGGGGGTGAAATAAGCATGAGTGTAAATTTCCCGAGGTGTACTATGAATGGGACAACTCATGTGGGGGAGAGTGCTACCTTGTGACAGTACCCAAATGCGGCAGAGGTAAAGGTACTACATAGCCGGATGTAAGGACCCTAAAGGTAAATGTCAGATGGTATGACTGGGATATGCAATTGATTTATAGAGGGAGTAATTACATGCCAGTGTCAAACATATACCTGAAGGGGTTGTAAGATTGTGGAACAAGTAACTGCACACATAAAAACCAAATACCCGATGTGAACAATATCGGATGATAAAGAACATATAAAAACTATTTGATAAAATTGAACATGAGCATGCATACCTGGACATGATGTGAGAAAAATTCTCCTTTGGGGCCAAGTGCAGATGATGACTCGGGGGATGTGAATGTGTATATGGAGGGACCAAGATCTTGTGGCTGAGAACGGATTGGAAAATGGAGGCTCTAGGCTCCTGTAACAGAGTATGGAAGCTGGGAAAAAGGGTTTATATATGGATGGTGGGCCCACAATGCCACCTCATTTGTACCTATCATTATTGTTGAGTGGAAGAGACAGTTGCAAGGAGTTTTTGAGATTGCGAGAGTGTGAGGCTATTGATCTGAGAGCTGTGAGAGACAGGTTAGTGACCTTATCGACCCACATTGTATGATTTTGAGGGAGGTTAGCTAGGGACTGTACAAAGGTCTGTACATGAGGTTAGGAGGGTGAAATACCTCTTGCTAGAGGAAAAGTACTCGATTATGGAGTGCATTCCATGGGAAATCAGGAATAGTGATTTCCTCCAAGATATCTTTGTCATAGTGGAAAATGTGAGAATACAAGGTATCTTGGGAGGTGACAGGGGGAGTTGTCAATGGGGAAGTGTTATTGTCCTCGGGAGAAGACCTAGAAGGGATACCGTGTACATGGTGTGATGGATCGATGGAAATAAAGAAAATGTTATGATATTGTGGATGGCACCTCATTTTCTCAGGGAATGACGATGAAACATAAGGAATGTCAGTAATGTGAGCCTTCGTGGGGGGTGACTGATACTTGGGCTCTGGCCGAGATGTGTGGCATACTGTGGGTAATGTTTGGTGAAATTGAGGTAGAGTTGGGAAATGATGAGTGTAATGGCCATATTATAAACATATGGCACAAGCAAATTTGGTTTGTAACCCTTTATTGCATGTGGTTGAGGACTTCGTAGTAGAAGTGGATGTACTTGGTGGAGTAGCAATAAATGTGGTTGCTTTAGGGAGCCGGATAAGATTACGTTGCTTTAGGGGTAGCAATAGGATATGATTGTTGGTGAGTGGGAGGAGGGTAATAATACATCCCTCCATATGATTGTGGATATGGATGTGCACCATAAGCGGGTGACGGGTGGTCGTAAGGGTTGAGATGGGTCATAGAACCAGTCAACCCATCTGCAGTGTGGGACATCCCAGGTTTGTCTTGGTCGAATGGTATGGGTCTAGGTGTATCATGAAATACTATGTATAAGTAACATAATTGAGCATATATTAGGTCAAACTTTTGGGCCTTGTTGATGTCCTCCTCTTCTGACCGAGGAAAAGTGGATGCTACATCCTTGGAAATAATAGGGACGAGGGCCTTGGCAATAACAGAGACCAAGGATTTGAGAAACCAATCAAGACATTGTTCTTTGGTGGTTTCTTCTTTACACAAGCTATGTCGTCAACTCCATTCATGGATGTGGTCATATATATAGATAACAATGCTTTGTTTGAACTTAGAGAGAAGTTCCAAGCTAGTATTGTGATGAACTGGTAGTTTAAAAAAGGACAAAAAGGGCTTGGCCAATTATTCAAAGGTCACATGGGACCCTGATTTTTTGTCCACATACAATTTGGATGATGGGCCTGTGAGAATTATTTGAAATAAAATCAAGTGGATGGAATCATCCATGATGTTGTTTGAATAGAACCATAAGTGAAATGTCATAACATGGTTGGCGAGATCTTCCCCTGGTTTTGCTTCAAATTTCAGAATATATAAAGGTAGTTTGGTAGGCATATTAGGCCATGTGGGATCATGTAAAATGGGATCATTTGAGTTTGGTCAAATCAGGAATGTCGAGGGATGCCAAGTATGGAATAGGGATATTTTTTGGAGGATTAGTTCTAGCCATTGTGTGTTTAGGTAATGGAATTGTACCTTGAGAGGGATTTGGTGGGGTTGTACTTCTTCCTTGAAAAGAAGTTTGACCCCTGCCTGCTTGTGAAGGAGAACTAGTGGATGGATGACCCTAGGAATTTGACCTAAGAAAAGTGGAACCAAGTAAAGCTGATCCAAAAATAGTATCACTCATGAGGGTGTGAGATGGTTGAGCCAGTAAGTTGGAAAGAATAGGGACTCCTCCTAGAATAGGAAGGAGATATTGCAAGTTTCTGGAACGATGAAGATTTTGTGGTTCCCCTATGGTTTCTAACTAGAAAAGTGAAAGTGTGAAAATGGTTATAAGAGAGAAATAAATGAACAAGAGCTTTGTATCTGTTGGACCTTCACAAAATAGAATAACTCACAATTGCATGTAATCAAATGAACATCATACATAAATCAACTGTAAATAAACAAGCATGTGGATAGGTGGATTTTGTCTGCATGGGGGAAAAAAAAGAAGAAAAGTGATCGTGTCCTAAAATACCTATCGTCCTTCCTCTCAAAATAGCACTGGGCCTTCCAATAACACTCAACAGTGAGGTCTGAAGCCACCAGAAGAGGAACTAGTGAAGGTTGAAGTAATAAGTTATAATGAGGGGAAGAGGGTGCATATCCTAAAAGAGCTGGCAATATTTCCCAATAGCCACACAAAATCTGATCAAGGTGTGACTGCAGCCCACAATCTTCACCTGGGTAGATGTCGTAAGTTTTAGCCACTAGGTGCCTCGATCAAAGTGCGACATTTAGATTTTTAGCCTCAGAAATGGGTCATGGGCTGGATGCCCTTACAAGAGTTGGGTGACTCAATGAGGGATGCGCAAAACAATCGAACCTCAGCCTTCGACCCTTTATGGGTATCTCCCTGCCTTATGGTGTAGGAACACTTGACTTGGAGGATTTTAAGGTTCCCTATTTCTCAACATCTACTATTTGAAAATGTGAGAACCTGATAACAGGGGGTTATTTGGATGCCTATGCCTGAGATCCTACCTAGTCTAAAAATTTCTTTTGGCACCTCCTATGGAGGAAAATTTTGTGCGTTATTAGAAAATTTTAGATGTGGTGGGATGAGATATTGGGGGTGTGGACCAATATCATTTGAATTAAATGTGTGTGGATAATTTCCAAATAAGTAGTCGAATCTTTTAAAATTCCTTTGGAGAAATCCTACTCCGACCTCCACTATTCTAATAGAAATTGTGTGTGTGAGGAGTGGCTTTGTGTGCAAGAAAGTGACAAGTGTGCAAAGATTTTAATAAGTTAAGTGTGAGATTGCAACATGTGTACTTCCTGTGGTCCTTAAAAATATTCTTTACCTATCTTACTATGTGTCTTTGGTACAACCTTGCAGAATATTTCAAGCCTTAAAGAACTAGAAATAAGGATATATGGGTCCTTACAAATCCTTTAAACTCCCTAAATGTTGTCTATACTAAGAAAGCTTTGAAACTATCCTAGATTTGTAGACATCTGGGCATGTATGGGCCCACTACTTTGATCTTTAAACTTCCTTGGATTGCGATGTAAACTAAGAAATCATTTAGAAACTATACTAAGTTTGCAACACGTGGGCATGTATGGGCCCTTACAAAACTTTTAAGATGATTTAAAAAACTAAAGAGGAACCCTAGGGGGGATTTTTCCTCTACTAAAGATTTTTGTTAAGGGAGATGAAACTTCCTCTCAATCTCCTTTCTGATTCCCAATATCACACTAGGGTGTGAGGGAAGAGCATACTTGGGGATCAAAAATGGTTTATAGTCCCACTTTAAGTGATTTTTTATGAAAGCAATAACTTCAAATTAAAATTTTACAAGCCAAATGAGCCATCCATGTGGAAAAAAAAAAAAAAGGAGAATTATGATTTCTTTTTATCCCCTAATTGCATATGCTATATAACCTTTCATATGGTAAAGGACTCTAAGTGGAGTGTAGTTTCCTTACAAAGTGAAAAAAAATAAAAATTTGAAGGCTAGGGACCCTCAAACCATGCATAAAAACCCTTACAATTTTGAAAAAATGTACTTATGCGCAGGTTATAGTTCTGACAGGTGCATAGAGGGAGCAAAACGTGTAGAATGTGTAGAGTATAGAGGCATGTTTCACGCACAGTGCACGTATGTGGGAAGGAAAATCTGTGCACTTCTTTTCACGCGTCGGGGGAGAAATTTCCAACTTAAATACTCCTTCCTCAGCTCTGTTTTGACTTTGGTAGGTTGGGCTAGGATGGTTTGGGTACCTACAAGAAAAAACAATCAAAATGAAGTTCTCTCGAGGCTCAAATAAGGAGGAATTTGATATCGATCCACAGTATGGTCGCGAATATGTTGTTTTGGTTTTGTCACTTTGGTGAGAGAAACAAAAACACTTGCATGTCTAGATGAGCTTGCTAGACAAGATAGAAGTTTGTGAGTGGGTTAGATAAGCCAAACACATATGAGAACAAAGAAACAAGAATAAAACAAATACGAAATAAATTTTATAAAGCTTGAGAAACTTAGAACCATGAAAATCAAACAATGACTAACATAATGCTACCAATGGATCAATAGATTAGTAGGAAAAACACTTTAGAGAAAGTTAATGACTTATGAGTCCCCTCTTCCTCCTTGGGAGGGATCTTGAGTTCCCTAATTGAGAGCTCTTCATAAAATGGAAGAAATGGAAAATGGTGAAGAAAAAAAATGCATATTCCCTCAAGAGGTGAGTGAAATGGCCTATTGCAATGGTGCTTGAAGGCTTCTAAGAGAAAACACGATTCCCAAGGAAGAATTATTGTAGCATAACAATACCTTGAAGATCTTGGCTTCTTATCACACCCATGGCTCTTATTTTTAGCCTGCATACATGGAAAAATGTAATTGGTTCATAGTGTGAACAAGGGGCCTTTTAGGGCACCCTGTAGCCCTTGACCAACCCGCAAGCTAGATTTCACTCATATATGAGTGTCAAATCGTGTTGGGGGTCGGACCAAAAGTGGTTGAGAGGCCGAGAATATCCATAAATGCATCATTCATGTGTGTCTTATCTCGTACACTACTGCACATTTTACACATAGTGCATGCTGAGGTCTATGTTGGCCCGCACACTCTGTGCATTGTGCACGTGCTCCTTTTCGTGATTTTGCACACTTTGATTTTTTACCCCAATTAGATAGTTTTTTGCCTTTTGGATGAATTTTAGTGTTGTAGGTGGACTAATTATTGCTGGCATTGATTTTTTATTTAACCATTTGTGTGAAATGTTGCGGATGATTTTTCAGTGATAACACCATCAATTTGTTGTTGTAAAAGGAGCATAGGTTCGAGTGGACAACAGATACTCATGAAGATTTCAACAAGATCAAGGGGGCCATCACCACCACTCCCGTCCTCATTAGTCCATATTTTCAAAATGATTTTATTATCTATTCATTTGATACAGAGGCAGTTGTTGCGTCCATCCTCACTCAAAAAAATAGCAACGAGGAAGAGCTCCCCATAAGTTTTATGAGAAAAAATATACACGACTATGATTTGAGGTATTCAGAACTCGAGAAACATGATTTGTCTCTCGTAAAAGATGTGTCACACTTTCATACTTATATACTAAAATCTCATATTATTTCCTACGTCCCCTCGTCCCTCGTCAAGATGCTCCTAAATCAACAGTTGAGGGAAGGAAAATGGGCCAACTGGTTAGCAAAAATTCAAGAGTATGGTATCGATATCAAACCGTTGAAGGTAATAAAAGGACAAGGATTATGCAAGATTATGGATAATGGGGACTCATTCAATGGGATGTGTTATCACTGAAATTTCGTCCGCACAGGGCGACAAGAACTCAACATCATCAAACACAGAAAAACAATCATCCATGGCACAAGGATTAACTCCACAGCACATCAAAAGGGCCAAAACTATACAAAGTTGGCTAAAAAGATTAAAAAGCACATCGCGCCCATGGTAAACTAGCGCATGCGCGCATTATAGTCGTACATAGGGCGCATATGCGCGGCTGTGGGGTGAAA